>PVIJ01016138.1:0-33783 GCA_004024925.1 Scalopus aquaticus
TTAATCATTATGTTTATACCTCATAGCTTAGAAAATTTACCTTAAGCAAAAAAATATTTTTCCCCAGAAACCACCTGATTGTAAACAAAATGTAATCAATCATGTGCTTAACAAAAATATGTATCCTGTTATTTTTACCTCATTCTTGTAGTCAATCATTATCTTTAGAAACTATGCCTGCTAGCCAAATTTATGGTATTAAAAAACCCCACTGTTGGGGCAATAAACGGAGCAGCCTGATCACTACTCGGTGTGCGTGCTGTCTCTCATTCCCCTTCCTCCTCTCCTGCTGCCGCCAACGCTTTCCCCACCACCCCCGGGAACCCAACCTCGGTCGGAGCCGGCCTCCAACACCCTTGTTGGACAGGTGTCTTCTTTTCCAACTATCTTCTCATAGTCTGCAGGTTGTCTTTTAGTCTTTGTAATAGTTTCTTTCATGATACAAAAGCTTTTAGTTTGATGTAGTCCCATTTGTTTTTGATCTCTGTTTCCTGTGAAGTTAGAGTTTTGTCCTCAAATCAATCTCCGTGGTTGAGGTTCAGGAGTGTATTTCCTATTTTAAGTATTTTATGGCTTCAGGTCTTACATGTCCAAGTCTTGAATCCATTTTGAATCCACTTTTTGTGTGGAGTTATATAATAATCTAATTTCACCTTTTTGGTATGTGACTGTCTAAAGTTTCCAGCACCATTTGTTAAAGAGGGTTTCCTTTCGCACTTGTGTATCAGTGACTCCCACGTGAAAGGTCAACGGTCCATATTTGTGTGGATTTATTTCTGGGTTCTCTAATCTATTTATTGGTCTCTGTTTCTGTTTTCATTCCTATATAGTTTTAATTATTATTACTGTGCACTGTAGTTTGAAGTCAGGTAGTATGATATCTTGTTTTCCTTCTTTTCTCTCATATTTGTTTTTGCAACTCAGGGTTTACTGTGATTTCCATACAAAGTTTAGAGTTGATTATTCTATTCCATTCAAAAGCGACAATAGACTGTTGAAAGGTACTGCATTGAATACGTTACTTTTAAGAATGTTTATTTTAGGGGCCTCCCTGGTGGCATAGCGGCTAAGTCTCAGCACTATCATGCTATCACTGCAGACTGAGCTTGATCCGATCCCTGTCCAGAGAACTAACCCATATATGGTGCAGCAGAATTCTTCTGTCTCACCTGCTGCTCCCCTTAGAAGTATTTCAGTAAATCTGCCTATTCTGCTCCCCACTCTGTCTCTGAGGAATCTTCTTGCCTCCTGCATCTCTGGCCCACACCCCAGTTCTATGCATAAATAAATAAATAAATCTTTTTAAAAAAGAATGTTTATTTTAAGAACATTTATTCACCCTGTCCAGGAATATGAGCCACTTTTCCATTTCTTTGTGTCTTCCTTTGACAATGTCTCATAGTTTTCTGTGTATAGATTATAGATCTTTTCCTTCCTTTGTAAGTTTACATAATGAGATATCACTTCACTCCCATGAAAATGGCCTAGATCAAATATTCTGGAAACAGATTTTGGTAGGGATGTGGAGAAAAAGGAATACTCATCCACGATTTGTAGAAAATTAGCTTGGTGCAGCCTCTGTGGAAAATGATATGGAGATTCCTCAAGAAACTAAAAATGGAAATTATATATAATCCAGCAGTATCATTTATAGTTATTTACCCAAAGAATATGAAACACTAACACAAGAGGATTTATGCACTTATGTGTTTATAGCAGCATTATTCATAATAGTTATATAGAGAAACCAACTCAAATGCTGATCAAAAGATGACTGAATAAAGAAATTGTGGACTATATACTCAATGGAATACTACTCAGCTATTAAAAAGATGTAATAGTACCTTTTGGGAGGAAATAGACAGATCTTGAGATGAAAGACAGTTTACCATATGGTTTCATTCATTTTCAGAATATTAAAAAAAACTAAGAAATGAACTGGCAAGACAAGAATAATTCTTAGACTCTGTGAAAATATACAGGTTACCAGAGCACACAGGGGAGGAGTGAGGAGATGGTAAGGGAAAGGAGGTATGTGAGTATACACTGTGTCTTTGCTGGAGGGTGAGTGAAGTATGTAAAGATATGAAGGTGTGAAGGTTTAATTTCAAAATTATATAGTTGTGTAAAAGAGTAGCAAATAAAAAATAAAATAAAATGACAAAAAAAGCATCAAAAATCATTAGCTCACCAAAAGATGGTTTTAGAATTTGTCACTCAATGATTAACTCATTGAGACATGAAACTGGGTTTGAACAACAATGGAAGCAAATTCCTCTTTAGTAAAGTCTTCTTGGTTTATGCAAAGCAATACCTGAAAAGACAGGCACCTTCATACCAAGATAGGAGACATCAAACAAGATCTATTGATGAATTTGAAAAAGACAAATGTTTTCTACCCACAATGTTTTCTATCCAGAAATGCAATAAAATCTGTATTTCCAGAGAGCCCAAACTGCCCATATTGGAAAGGAACCCTGAACGTCCATTGCTTTTCTAACTTTATATGTTATTCCAGATAGTAGGAAAGGTGTTGTATTGCTTAACAAATTGTTATTGCTTAACTCATGAACCTTGTGTAGTCTTGATTTCAAAAGCAGATGAGGGTGATTCAAAAGCTATTTATAATTTAAAAATCTTAGAAAACTCGGAATAACCAGGAAATTCCATAGCAAAGTAAAATTTATGTGCCAAAAACCTAGAACAAACATTGTGGTTAATGAAGAAACCTTAGGTGCATTCCTTTAAAGACTGGAAATAAGACAAGGATCAGTGTTACTATTTTACACCGTACTAGACATATATGAACACTACCTGAAAATTTAAAAAAGTATATTCAAGGATTGGACCCCCAAAAAGAAAAAACTCATGATTTCTAAGTGATGATGACTATATATCTAGAAAAACCAACCTATCAACTACAGAACAATTAAGAGTTCAATGTGTTTGCTGTATTTAAGGTTACTTTGAAATAACAAGAGCACATTTCATCAGCAGAAAATGCAATTTAAAAAGATATATTTCTCAATCACAAGAAAAAAAGTTATCAGAAGTTAAAATGCCCAAGAACATACAGGAGATTTAGAAGATGACCTGAATAAAGAGGCATTTTATTATCTTAGATGTGAGTGCTTAATATTATCAGAAAACCAATTCATTCCACATTTACCTATGAATTCAGTGTAAACCCACTGATTGGGATTAAAAACTTAATCCCAATCTTTGAATAAGCTAAAAAAAAATCTAACATTTCAGAAAAGGAAGATTATAGAGAAGAGACTTACCCTACCAGTTTTAAAGAATACCAAAACATCATAGATATAAAAATATTTTCAAGATCATGGATTCGAGAGAGACAGATCCATGTAAACATAGCAAAGGTAGCTTGGCAAACTAATGGGGAAAGGGCAGACGTTTTTGTGGATGATGTTATGAAAATAGGTTTATAATATGTGGAATAATACAGGGCAAATGGTAGTTTGCAGAGGAATTCAGAACAAATTTATAAAGTTTATATTAGAAAATGCAGTATCTTTTGAGATGTAGAGGTAGGGGAAATACTCTTAAGTAATGCTTCCTTCTGAAATAACCCCACACATTAGGATCATGTTTAATGAATTTGATTACATCACAATTGCCTTTCTAGTCAATGAAGGACACCATGGATTAAGTTTACAGACAGACTACAGAGTGGGAGAAGATGTCGAAATGTTTAAAACCACAAGAGACTAACGTTTTATATATGGAACACATGAAAATCAACAAGACACCAGGAATTTCCAATCAAAAGATAGGCTAATGACATGATTGGGCAATTTATGGAGAAGGAAATCCAAAAGGCTAGCAAGCATATAAAAAACAGCTCAAACTCATTAGTAATCAGAGAAATGAAAATTAATCAACAATAAGATATCCCTTTGCATTTGTTAAACCGGCAAAAAAAAAGAGAGAAACCTGGACATTGCTAACTGTTGGTAGAGTTACGGTACATCTTTTTGGGAGAGTAGATTGGTCTAGTGACACTTCTAGGAGTACTTATTCCACATAAATATCCCCAATACATTATGACCCAACAATTGTACTTCTGGATAATCAGTGCAAAGACATTCTCAAACACTTCCAGAAGGGGAATTTTTCAACGAAGCTCATCAGAGTGGTGTTTTTGGTGGTGAAAGTTAGAAGCAATCCTGCAGTCTAATCCTGGGGTGGAAACAAATTGAAAGTAGAGAATTTCTTTAAGGAAGGACTATTTGGGCCTCCCCGGTGGCGCAGTGGTTGAGTGCTGTGCTGTGGAGCTGTCGGCAGCGGCGACGCGAGTTCGACACCCGGCCGGGGAGAATCCCACATGGCGCAGCAGACCTCTCCTGCCTTGCCCACTGCCCCCCTCAGCAGTGTATTTCTGATCTGCCTGTTCTGCTACCTGCTCTGTCTCTGGTGAACCCTCTCGCCACCCCATGCCTCTGGCCTGTACCCCAGCTTGTATGCATAAATAAAAAAAAAAAAAGGAAGGCCTATTTGGTGAAGGAAGTATGCCCACTCTTATAAATGGATGTTTAAAAAACTTGAGGCTGAGTGTTTCAAACAAAAGACAAACATAATGAAATCTATAAATATATATAGATATAAATCTATAAATGGAATTACATTTACATAAATTTAAAATTCATGTATGTAAAATTTGTATTTTATAAGACAAATACAAATAAAAAGATACACATTAGATTCACTAGAATTCTTTTTTTAAAATAAATATTTATTTTTGTTATTCGTATCTCTTACATATTGTGTATTTCCCATAGGTTACCCACCACCTGTTCACCCGTGGAGCCATCACCATAGTCCCCCATGCTCCCCTCTTCCCCCCTCTTGAGCCCTTAACCTCCCCTCCTTCCCTGCTGAATGTCACATTCTTATTTGGCTCTCCTATATTCCTGTTATAAGTGAAACCATTCGATATTTTTCTCTTTCTTTCTGCCTTATTTCACTGATCATGATCCCTTCTAGATCCACCCATGTTGCTGTGAATTGCATGTGTTTGTCTTTTTTGAATGCTGAATAGTATTCCATTGTGTATATGTACCACATCTTCTTGATCCAGTCATCTATTTTTGGGCATCTGGGTTGTTTCCATACCTTAGCTATTGTAAACAGTGCTGCAATAAACATGTGGGTGCATGTATCCTTTTGGATTAGAGTTTTTGTGTCCTTTGGGTAGATTCCCAGAAGTGGTATTTCATTAGAATTCTTGCCTCTCATGTAGGGTTTGGAGGTAGAAAATAGGAGTGGGCAAAGGAAAAAATCGCAATGAATGAAAGAAATTTAGAGGCCAGTATGGGCCTATGACAAAATTGTGCGTTCTGAGTAGTATGATTAACTCAAACCTATCTATGTATTCTCCTCTTCCTCCTCCTTCATCATCATTGCCATCTAATCTATCAATCAGTTGTAGAAACAGATTCCATCTTGACTCTAAGCTGCCATACTGAGACTTCAAGGAGGAAAGCAAACTGCTATACTTGCCATTTGGTGACTACAAAAACAAAACAAGAGATCATCTGCTGAAAGTTACACTGTAACCTTCTGTCTGAAGACTAGCTCACCAATTAGAGACACAAAAAAATGGACTTAAGAGGAGTCCAAAAAGTTTCACCACAAATGACCTAACCTCAGACCATCTGCCTATCTAAAACTCTCAGCTGCCCTGTCGCTGACTGTACACATCTTGGGACTACCTCTGGTTATGGACCATGTGGATTTAAATGAACCATAAGAATCATGTGTATTTAAAATCCCTATTCATGGACCTGAATTGTGAGGGACATGGAAATTTCCATTCCCAGGTAGAAGAACAGAATGGACTCATAGGGCTACTAAAGATTCAATTTTATGTATATTTGCACTCTCTAGGGGAGCTTTCTCCAAACTGTATTTCTTACCTGAGAGAACAAATTAACTTCAAAAGAAAAGGGAAAAAAGGAAGGAATGCAAACAGGTTTAAAGAATCACTATTTAAGTATCATCAACATAATTAAAACTATTAAGAAACTCAATTATGAAAGAAAAAAATAAAACTTCAAGATTAAGTAATTAGCCACATGCTCAAAATAACACAATAGACAAATCTTTCAGTTCAGTTCAAGTACACTCACACCTTTTGATGATCATTGTAGAGACTAAACATAACCAGACAGACCCAATTTTAACAGCATGAATGGAATATTTTGCTGTCAGGCAGAAACATCTTGAAAATGCTAGGTATGTTCCTGGTTCACAGTCCATCTGGAGATGGTTTGAAAACTTCAATTAGAATATAATCTTATGCTTTGCTTAATGTAAATTGTATCTGTTTTCCCATTTTTATACCCAAGCAAAGGGAAATAACTTTTCAGGAGTTTAAAATTCTGGAGATGGAAAATTAATTATTCACTTAATGAATTTTACAAGAAAATAGCTGTTGCTTCTGATATAAGTGAACATACATCCATACTAAAGTAGATAAGTTGGTTTTGGGGAAGGCCATTGAAGAAACTGGGTATAAAAGTATCAGCAATGCTGGGTGAGAGACAAGGCTCATTTACCATAAAAGAGGCTAGGAGCAGAGATCATTCAATAGCCTTTTATTGTCAAGAGAACTGATAAGTGCTCAAAAGGAATATTTATAGAACCTTCACATTCATTCATCCAAAATGCATTGAAGAACAACTCATTCTCCAGGTAGTGTTCTCAGAATTGTGAATATTGTGAAGACTAGGAAAATCCTGACATGCTAATGTGATCAGATAGATAAGAAGCATGCAAACAAGTAAATAAGATAATTAAACAAAACATTAAACACAAGGGAGGAGTAATAACAGAATGGAAGTAGGAGGGTAAAGGAAATTCCCCCCCTACACTTCTGGCTTCTTTTTTAGGCTAGTTGAGCAATCAAATTAATATGAGGAAGAATAGTAGGAGAAGAGAACAACTTTAATTACATAATATGGAGAATTTAAATGGATGCAGATTCTAAAGTAAATGGGGCAAAAAAGGGGTATATATCCTGAACCTCAAGAATGGGAGAGGGGCCTAGAGCAAGGAGAGGGGAGGTGAACTCACATGATAAGGAGAAATAGATTAATGCGATCAAGGCCAGATGCTCTGTAACTACATGTTTGCTCTGCCACATAGGTTTTTCTGATGGAAAGGTTATTTCTGATAAAAATTCTAATTCTGGGGGCCTCCCTGGTGGTGCAATGGGTTAAGTGCAGCAGTATGAAGCTATCCAGAGCCACTGCAGCAAGAGTTCAAGACCCAGCCAGGGAGATTCCCACATGACACAGCAGACATCTCCTGCCTCGCCCGCTGCTCCCCTCAGCAGTGTACTTCAGTTGATCTGCCTGTTCTGCTCCCCACTCTGTCTCTGGTGAACCTTCTTACCACCCCACACCTCTGGCCTACACCCCAGCTTGTATGTATAAATAAATATATCTTTAAAAAAAATCTAATTCTGGATAATATCCCCAATTTCCATTGTTCTAGGTAGTCACAGGAGTACTGAAAGTTTCTTGTCAACCTGCTGGACCTTAATTGATCTTAGCTCTAAATATTCTATGTGCCAAAGCAACACGTCTTAGAAAGGCCTATACACCTTAGGGAGGCCTGTCCTTCTGAAGAAAAAGAATGTAAGTGTATATTTTGATGGTGGTGGGTACTCTAGGTTGAGTGAATCAGGAAAGAGACTGACACATACAGGGATAAATATAAAGCCAGTATGGGTAAAACATAGGGCTCAAGTAGAGGAGTATTAAAAGGTGGTAATCACTAGGAGTTATATTATGTAAAACCTTATAAGCTATGAGAAGTTTAGAATTTTAAGTGCAGAATATAGTGTTAAGTGGAAATGTGGGTAATATGATCAAATTTATATTTTTGAAAGCTCATTCTGGCTTTTGAGGGTAGGGAACAATTATCGAAGCAAGATGACAAATTAGTAGGGAACAATTATCGAAGCAAGATGACAAATTAGGAGCTTCTTTTGTCAGTCTTTGTGAATGATAATGCGTTAATATTCTACCAGTAACAATAATAGTTGTGGTTTGATTCAGGATCTCTTTAGAAGACTAGCTGGTTGATTGGAATTGATGTGGTAGGGAAGGAAAGAAGGCAGGGTAAAGGATATCTATAAGATTAGTTTAACAATATGTTCTTGCAGGATTATAAGAATAAGAGTGAATATATAGAAAATACTGGGCACATAGTATTATTAATGTATAATAACTAGTGTAGATCGGATTCCGGTCAACATAGATTGAACTTCCTCAAAGTGATATTTCAGGAAATAATACTCCATAGAGTATTATTATGAAAGGAAATGATGATAGAATTTCTGTTGTGTTGCATTATGATGGTCTAAGGCATGTCTTTGGAGATGTATTTTAGAAAGATTTTCTGAAAGCAAAAAATGTCAACTCTCAATTCTTCAGGAAAAAAAAATAGTGCATTTCCTTTCAGAATTTCCTTTCAGAATCAAGTCAATGACTTCTGAATAACGTTGAGTTTATTCAGTCTTGGACTTGTATCGAATACCTAATAGCTGACCACAAGAATGCCAGTGCTATGCTGGACATCTTGGAGAGGTTTATCTTTCAACACCAAGAGTAAGAATGGAAATGCATATTTTAGTGGTGCTAGGTACTCTAGGTGTGAATGCATAAATAAAATGTGAGTGTTGAGAGAAAGAGAGAGAGAGAGAGAGAGAGAAAGAGAGAAATTTTATTTTATGGAGTTGGCTCATGTGATTATGGAATTTGGGAAACTCAAATTCTGCAGGGTAGACAAGCAGGCTAGAGACTCAGACAAGTCCTGATGGTCAAAATTGAGTATAAAAGCAGTTTGAAGGCAGAATTCCTTCTTTGTGGCACGTCAGGCCCACCTATATAATGGAGGATAATCTGCTTTACTCAGATAGCTTTACTCAAAATCCACTGGTTTAAATACTAATCTCATCTAAAACATTGCTTCATAGTGACATCTAGACCAACATTTGACCAGCTATCTAGGTATTGTGTCCTATTCACATTGATTCATGAAATTAAACATTATTGTGTTCAACGCTCCTAAGTTTAATAAAATGGCATTATTTATTCTCTACAGCGTAAAAAAATTCTCAGCAAAATATGTGAAAGTCCGTTATTAAACGGGCAAACATCCTACAATCATTTCCTTACACAATGAGATTATATTATATAATAGAGTTTTCGTAATACTGCATTCTTTCTCTCTACCTACTCTTTCTTCCCCACTCCTTCTTATCAAATACCCCTGATGAAACACAGGTACAAGCACTTTAAAAAGAAATATATTCAGGAAGTAAACAAATTAGAAGCAGAAAGGAAGCCATATTCCAGTGGATAGTACCAGCTATCACACACGTATTGGTCACTGGTCAACAGGGAGATCGTTAATGACTTTAAAAGGCCTTCATCTGTTGTATCATGGTGTGCTGAACATGAATATAACCCTGACAATTTTTTATTAGCTCTTGTTTTGAAGATATTTCATATAATTCATTTTATATGTTTCACCATGTAAATATATCCAGTAGGACTGCAACAACATCCTAAATCAGCCTAGAATGATGTAATATTGCATCGCATTGCATAACACCATCATGCATACATCATCCAGAGTTGATTGCATCATTTTCTGATGCAATGCAATACTACTGCCAGGCGGCTGCTGAAGTGAGCTGACGTCAGCAGTGCACTACATAAAGCCCTGTCAGAAAGGTTGAACATTGAAAATATTTCAGACTTTTTGAGAGCTGAAGCTACTGTTACATAAAACTGTTATTATTTTATCCATTTAGGTACAATACAGAACAGTAATGCCTCACAAGTGCATTAATAGCGTGGACAATTTCTGCTCTATTTGTGGGGAAGTGACATGTGCCAACCAGAAGAAAAGTATCACTTCTCAAGTGAAGAAGGCTTATAATCTTTACTTCGGATGCAAGGTTGGTGACCAAGACAAGCCTTGGGCCCCACATATATGCTGTGCTACATGTACAACACAGCTTTCACAGTGGTTAAATGGCAAAAGACCATCAATGCCGTCTGCAGTCCCAATGGTGTGGAGAAAGCCAAGTAACCACATAAAAGACTGTTAGTTCTGCTTGGTTCGTCCTCTTTCCAGTGGAATAACAAAGCAAAAGAAGTTGAGAATAGTTTACCCAAACATTCCATCTGCATTGAGACCAGTTCCACATGGTGAGGGACTTCCTATCTCTAACCTCTAGCACAATATTCTCTTGATTCACCTGATGAGGACAAGGGTGAGCCGACCTGTTCTTCTCCTGTTCCATCAGCATTCAGTGATCCAGATTTTCACTGTGGTGCATCATCAACCCCACACAGACTAACACAGGAAGAACTAAATGACCTGGTTCGTGATTTGGACTTATCCAAGAACAAGGCAGAATTGCTAGGATCAAGACTCCAACAATGGAATCTTCTATTAGAAGATGTTACAATTTCAATTGAAAGCACCACCAGCAGTTGGAACCTTTCTTCAGAAAGTACTCTGGTACTCTTTTCTGATATTGAGGGCCTCATGAATGCCTTAGAAATCTCTCATGACCCACAAGAATGGGGACTATTTCTAGACTCTTCGAAACTGAGTGTTAAGGCTGTGTTTCTGAACAATGGAAACCATCTTCCAGCTATTCTATTCCTGAACAGCTGTACAAGAGACAGGCGAAGAAATCTAAGGAGTAGTCTATGGTGATTTTTTACAGGTATTAACCGTAGGCCTATTACTGTTGGCAAACATTTCGTGATGTAAGCATCAATTTATTGCAGATTGCCAAAAAACTAGAGCCAAAATTAGAATTTGACTGTCATATTCATGTTGAGCACATACAAATTGATAGGAAATGACTAATTTTATTTTAGTAACATGACTTTTGTAAAAATTTGTTGACCAGTGTTATTGCGGGGGGCAGAAAGAACAGACCATGAACTAATCACCACTTACTCACAGCACAGAAATAACTGGAGGAAGTGAGAGTTCCAGGCAAGTCCATTGTATGGTGGTTTACAGTTATTTATTCCTTAATGACCTTGGATGTATTGCCTAATTTGAACTAAATGTAGAAAATGATTACCAAACATCAGAATGCAAGCTCATGTTTATTTTCAAAGCAGACTATTTTAAATGATTATAGGAAATAATTGAGGCCCACAGGATATATAGTCAAGCTATATTTACTGCATAAATATTTCCAAGCCCAATTGTCAACAAACCCAAGTTTGTTTATTTCCTTTAACCTTGTGGGGAAAGCAAGGATCTTATCTTAAGAGATTGTGACAAATGTTTAAGTTCACAAAACTTTTGCCTCTAGTTACCCAGGCAGGAAGTATGGGCAAACCAGTTTGATCCAGTTGTGCTGGTGGTGCCAAGGAAAAATTCATACTGTAAGAAAGTTTCAATATGCCTTAAGGGTAGTGTGAATTCTAACACATTGGAGGACATTCCATTCAATTTGACAGTATTTACTGAGCTCATGCCATGTTTAAGACAATGGAGTAGGCAGAGGTAATGATAGGAAGAAAGATTTAGGGATGCGCGAATTATAGCTTCCATTTTACTCATAATTATAATCCAGAAGAAAGAATGGAAGTACTACATATAATATCCATCACACAAAATGAATATAGTGAGTAAGCCAAGAATAAAAGCATTCATTAGTGGTTTACTGGCCAAATGTCTTTTTGTACTTCTAGAAGGCAGCCAGTCCACAAATCTACTACCTTTGAAAATTTGAACAATGGTCAAGAATCTGAGGAAGAAACTCAGCTTATTTAGAAAGAGTCTCTGGCTCTGATAGCAAAACCTTCCACATCACCTTTTTTTCTGTTCTTCAAATTTATGTCTCTGGTGAGAATTTAGAAATATGCTTCTGTAGGTGGCATCCAGCCAACATGACACCTGATAAACACAAATGCCTTTAGGAGATCGAAGTTATCCATTCCAGAACCCAAAATGAATATTAAATGCCACCAAATATTCTCTGTACCATCTGTCTTGTTCCTGAACTGAGATGGGCCTACATCTCTCATCCATTCTTTCCATTGTTCATTCTGTTGGTTTTCCCTGGATCGAAATTCAGAGATTTTTACATTTTTATGACTACTAAACTTGCTGATTTTGGCATTTACCTGTGCTAATTTTCAGTTTGGGAACTTGTTCTGTCCACAGAGACTTCAGTTTAGCTTATCAACTACTTTTATTCCATAACCTATAATTCTATAGAGTTTAATACAGGTTGGTAACTTGTTCCACCTACACCTTAGCTACTATTTCAACAGCCATTGAGTTCTGAAGTAGCTTCCGGTTGAACTGAATGAAGTGATGTCACTGCTACCAAACCACACCCTTCCTCAGTTTACATTGTAGTATAAACTGATTACAAAGTTATTTTGGGTACTTTCTTTTTAGAGATCTTGACACTTGCCATAAAAAACAAAGCCAGATGTTTTGAAGGATTTGATTTCTCTCCACCCATCTCTGTGCCAATTGTAAACTCAAAGGCACTTGTCTTTATAACTTAAACTTTGGTGATGCAAATCATACCAAGTCCAGGGTGTCTACCTCCTCATAGGATTATGAATATAATGGTCATTCATTAACTATTTCTTGGGAGAACATATTTTCTAGTGCTTCTTTGCATTTCCCCCCGCCCCCGCCATTGCTTCATTCAGTTAATAAATCATTCAATTATTCATCAAATAGTTTTTGAGTTCTTACTATGTAATAAGAAATGTTTTAGGTATAGGGACTATATCAAGGTACAAGTGAATCAAACAATTGCTGTCCTCACATTACTTTCATCCTGTATTATAGAAGTAGTGAAAGATAATAAATACAGTGACAAATTCTATATATTATATAAAGTAGGGAAAGGGGATAAGGAAGTTGAACTTAAATCTTAATATATGGGAATTTAGGAAAAACTGACAGAATTGGCAAAAAACATGATTGAGAAAGAATGGTCAGTAATGTAGGAGGAAAACAAGAGATGTATGACCGTGGAAATCAAGAGGCTGAGAAGTTGGAAATGATTTACCAGTATGGAGGTCATTTGCTACTGACAAGAGTAACTTCACTGGAGTGACAGAAGTAAACACCTTTTTGGAGTTACTTAAGAAATAAAGGGAAAAGCAGAAGAAAAAATTTAACATTAGATAATCAAGAAAATGCAAATGAACACCATAATGAGGTACCAGTACTTCCCACCATATTAGATCAAGATAAAAAAGATAACAACATTAAGTGTTGGTCAGAATATAGAGATTTATATTATTGGTGGCTATGTAAATAGGTAAAAGCACTTTGGAAAGTCATTTGGCTTTATCATCCAAGCTAAATGTGACCTTATGATCCAACAATTCCACTCTTGGCTACATACCAATAGAAATGATTCCTTATGTGCAATGAAATATGTATAATATTCATTGTAGCTTTATTAATGATTGCAAGATACAGAAAATGACCCAAATATCCACCCATGTTAAAATAGACAAATAAGCTATGTTCATACAATATAATGAGGAATGAAAAAGAATATACTACTGATATACTTAAAAATATAGATGAATTTCTCAGAAATATTAGAAGTTAAAAGCTAGTTGCAAAAGAGTATATACTGCATGAATCTATTCAGAACATTTAAAAACAGGTTATATTAATCTATGGTGATAGAGTAGAAAATAGACATTAACTTTAGGGGGAGAAAAGGCATTAGAGAACCTCTTTGAGGATAGGTATTCTAGTTTGTATCAGGATCTTGCTTAGGTGCTATATGCTTCAGACTTGGGTAATTCATCGATTGTAAGGTGTGCTTCAATAAAAATAATTAGAATTTGGAAAGAGATATGGGGAAATATTTTGCATATTTTCCCATAATACTAACATGAAGTTCTAAACACACAGAATCTTAAGAGCGGGATAGGATTCAAAGACCTTCCTGTCCAACACCTCCTGTGGTAGGCTCTGAGAGATGCTGCTTCCTGCTAGCTGGAGTCTGAATCTGTGTCTTTGGCTGTTGATCACTTTTCTAGATGTCTGCATATAATTTGGTTGAATCTTTCAATTACAGTAGCATGACAATCAAGAGATCAAAAACAGGTTTAGGATAGGATGTGTAATGACTTCCTTAGGGGTCAGATACACAGAAACATGTGTTCTATATGGAGATAGGAAATTGTGGCCACCTCCTCCCTTATATAAGAACTCAACTCAGCTCTGAGATGAGATGTAGAAAGTGGTGTGCCAATACAAAACCTGGATTAGTCCAATTAAGGAGTTTCTCCATGTAAGAAAGAAATAAGATTTTTTTTTAGCTTAAATGGCACCATTTAAATGTTTTGGGTGAGCTTTGTACAAAGAGATCATACTCAAAAATGCTCAAAATAATGTGATATAATAAGCTGCACCTCTCAACATGTTCTGAGGGTACATTTCAGAGAGTCCTAATGAGGAGCCTTTTTTTGTATGTGGATTTGGAAATAGTGAATGGCGTAGCATAGACCAAGTCCTCTTTCCCTTGAAGCCAGTCAACTTACAGCTCTACATCTTTCCTTGCCAGAAAACACACTGAGTCACATGAAGCTTCTTTGTGTGGCTTTCAATAGGACTTTGTGGCAACTGTATCATGAACTGGAACTCAAGAAGTGGAAATAGGAGGTTGCTGGGCCAGAGGGAATCTTCCATCTGGTCTCTTGGGCACACCAAAGCCATGCAAGAAGGGAAATCATTTCCCTCCTGCAGCAGTTTCACAATCAAAGGAGATAAAATTTGGTTACTGCCAGTAATCAGTCTGCCTCATAGGCTACCACAGGAGGAGTTAGACAGATCTTTAAATCCTTCCTCATTCTTAAGATTCCATGTGCTTAGAACTTCATGTTAGTGGTAGGGGAAGAAATAAAGTTTTCCCTAAAGCCTTTCCCAATTCTGAAATTTATCCAGATGTACTGAAGGGGATGGCCATATATAGAAGAAAAAAAATCAATGGACCAGAGAGTAAAACCACCACAATAATATCTGCTGGCACAGTGGAAAGAGCCTTGGATGAAGTGCCTACTGAATGACAAGATGAAGATGTAATAGCAGATGACCAAGAAAGCATGCAAGGAAATGATCCCACTATTAGCAGTGACCATGAAGTCCAGTTAATGGTTATATATACAAGCAAGTTTGATGAGCTAAGATCATCACAGTAAATGCTATCTCATACATTCAGGCCACAGAAGGGCAAGTTGACCACAAAAGCCAGTTAGGCCATGAGTGAGACCAATGGTCCAGGCAAAAGCTAAAATAAAAATTCTTGGGAGCTCTTGGTATGTCTGAATATAGCTGTTCATTTTGTGAGAAGAAGTTGGGGCAGGGAGTGGAGAGGAGAGAGAGGGAAACACCACCCAGATGATTGCAATCTGTTCTGTAGGAAATCCTGCAACTGAATTTCATCAGTACCTAGGTTACTGAAGACAATATTCACTTCCTAGGTTGTGAGTCATAACTTAGAAATACACACACACACACACACACACACACACACACACTCACACACACACCCCAACCTGTATGATAACACTGGTCAACAAATTTTTACAAAAGTCATGTTACTGAAATAAAATTAGTAATTTCCTATCAATTTCTATGTGCTCAACACGAATATGACAGTCAAATTCTAATTTGGGCTCTAGCTTTTTTTGTAATCTGCAATAAATGGATGTTTACATCACGAAATGCATGCCAATAGTAATAGACCAATGGTTAATACCTGTAAAAAATCAAGTCATAGACTACTTCTTAGACTTCTTCGCTTGTCTCTTGTACAGATGTTCAGGAATAGAATTAGCTGGAAGACCGTTTCCATTGTGCAAAAGCACATATCACTCATGACCCACAAGAATGGAGACTATTTCTAGACTCTTCGAAACTGAGTCTTAAGGTTTTAAGTCTAGAAATAGTCTCCATTCTTGTGGGTCATGAGTGATATCTAAGGCATTCATGAGGCCCACAATATCAGAACAGAATACCAGAGTACTTTCCTTTCTGAAGAAAGGCTCCAACTGCTGGTGGCGCTTTCGATGTAAAGTAATTGTGACATCTTCTGGAAGATTCCATTGTTGGAGTCTTGATCCTAGCAATTCTGCCTTGTTCTGGGATAAGTCCAAATCATGAACCAGGTCATTTAGTTCTTCCTGTGTTAGTCTGTGTGGGGTTGATGATGCACCACAGTGAAAATCTGGATCACTGAATGCTGATGGAATAGGAGAAGAACAGGTCGGCTCACCCTTGTCCTCATCAGGTGAATCAAGAGAATATTCTGCTGGAGGTTCTGGAATAGGAAATCCCTCACCTTGTGGAACTGGTCTTCATGCAGACAAAGTCTGAAATATTTTCAATGCTCAACCTTTCCAACAGGGCTTTATATAGTGCACTGCTGACATCAGCTTACTTCAGCAGCTGCCTGGCAGTAGGATTGCACTGCATCAGAAAATGATGCAATCAACTCTGGATGATGTGTGCATGATGGTATTATGCAATGTGATGCAATATTACATCATTCTAGGCTGATTTAGTATGTGGTTGCAGTCCTACTGGATAAGTTTACATGGTGAAACATAAAATGAATTACATGAAATATCTTCAAAACGAGAGCTAATAAAAAATTGTCAGGGTGATATTCATGTTCAGCACACCAAGATACTATAGATTAGGGCCTTTTTAAGTTAGTAATGATCTCAATGTTGATTAGTGTTATTGGTACCCACTCTTTTTACTCAATCAGAAATTCTGGAAATGGAACTCGGCAATCTGTGTTTCAACAGGTCCTCCAGGTGACTTCTGATACAGGTTAAAGATACAGCATCAGGGAGTTATCAGGAACAATGCCATCAATTTCCAGGCACTCAACCTCCAGAAACCCATTGTAATAATACCAGATTTCCTCCTTGTATTAGATCTGTTCTGTAAGTCAGCAACATCATAAATTTCCAAAATTTAAAAATTTTCTATGTGTTGGTGGACATAGGCAACAATATTCCAAAGTAGGCTAAGCTAACACGAGAAAAATTTTGCTTCCACTTAAACACATGACTGCATGTTTCTAGTTTCTGGAAATGTTGATCAGCCACACAATGGATGGCTCTCCCCACTGCAACACATTCTTTGTGTTACAACCAAGGGGAGAATTTCCACATGCAGCATCAATCAAATTTCCACATGCAGCATCAATCATACCTCCGCATCTGTGCTGAAAATCCCCAAGGCTTTCCTTTGGTAACAGGCTACAGACCAAAATGGCTCAGGAGACCCCACATATTTTGTCACTAACCCATTTTTCCATCTTATGAATCATGATCTTCTCTGGTGAATTCTTCTGGCCTTCCTGCTGTCCATGTACTCACCCAACTGTCCCTCCTCCCACCGACGTTTTTCACATTCTTCCCTTTTGTCTAAAATATCTTCTTTTTCTCACTATTTAATTACTGTTCATTCATCTAATATCTGTCATCTCCTACACAAGGCAGTCTACCCTGATACCCCCTGACCAGGTCATATTCCTCTTTTTTTTAACTTATTCTTTAATTAGACTTTACTGGTTTGCCATTGTTTTACAGTGCTATATAAATTTTGGGGTTACAGCTTCACACCTGCATAAAGATATATGCTTCAACACACTCACACCAAAGTTCTGTGCCATTACACTATCAAATTGACCCATCTATCTTTTTTTCCTGTCTCCATTCTCTTCCCCTCCCTTCTCTGGTGACCACCATATTTTCCCTTAATCTATGAGATTCTCTGGTTGTCTGTAGGTTGTTAATTTGTTCTGGTTATTTGTATTACACAGGTGAAGGAAACCATCTGGTAATTGTGTTGTACTTTCTAGCTTACCTTACTTAGCAAAATCACCTCAAGTTCCATCCATGTTGTCACAAAAGACAAGATTTCAGTTCATCTTTTTTTTAGTCACATACTTTTACATGTTTGAGGAGCACAACACTCTCTCTTTCAGAGCACTTCTCCTAGTTATGATCTTGCATTTGCCTGTGAGATTCCTTCATGCACACCTACTTCTCCACCATGTGGTCAGTTGCACCTGGACTAGCTTCCTTTCTATTCCTAGTATACAGGTGGCACAGACTTTGACATACAGTAAGGACCGAAGAGTGCATTTAATGAATGGATAGACAGATAAATCATAAACAAATCACAGTTTGGCTACATTGCTAGGGTTTTCTACTATTTAAGTTGTTCATAGTGGTCACTGATTAGCATCACACCATCCACATTACCTTATTCAAATTCCATTTAATCTTATAGGAGGGGCAACAAAACATTCTGTAAAACAGTAGTGGCTGTTTGGTGTTATGAAGTCTTGAGATTTGGCCTGAGGGAAAAAACAGATTAAGAAGTGTTTTTCTTAGCTGTGACTGTCTCTGTTGGCATGTACACACTAGCTGTGCTGTAACGATTGGTTGTGAACCATATGCTGCTTTATGGGATCAGATTATCGGGTTTTGCTCATCAATTTCTCTCATCTGAGCTTGTTCTGACAAGTTTAAATATTTACATATGAAAAGCCTAAGGCAATACCTAGCTGAAGTTAAAATAGGTGATGAATATGTATGGAGAGATTTCTGTGAGAGCAAAGGTTTAACCTAGATAGCTAATGACATGGGTTGTGTTGTTAGCCTAAATGGTTGAGTGGGCAGGGGGCCTCTCCACATACCACATTCCATCCAAGGGAAGAGCATGATCCCCCAAGACGGTGGTCAGACATCAATGGCAATAGATAGGAAGTTCTATTTTTAAAACATTGAGAAAAAACTTTGGACTAAGAATTTTATATCAAATCATGTTTTCATTCAAAAAGGTTTTAATAAAAATATTCTTTAATATTTAATTAAAATATTCTTAGACAACACATTCTTAGGCTTACCTCATAAAGAAACTATATTGAAAATATTTTTTGAGAATGTTCTAAATAAGAGAAACCTATCCAGGAGCTATAATAAGAGATGAGAAAATAAAGGTGATCAAATGTTTGGGGGAAGTTTATTGGACTCTATTTTAAAGCCTAGAACCAAAGGAAAAAATAAAAAGGGCAAAAGGGGAAGGATCTAACCCAGAATTAAAATTCAGGCAAAACAAGATAAGAGTATTAATAATACCTTAAGCAATCAATAGGGTATATGAAAATATGGATTTATAAGTAAAAAATATACAACTTTTAAAATGGAAGAAAATGCAATTTATCCCTTGGGAAGAAGGAAAGGATAAGGAATTAGATGAAACTATGAAAATGAATTAAGATGAACTTTATAGGCTGCTCAAGGGTAGTCAGAAGAGGCAGAATTGAACAATAATTGTTTTGAGGACAAACCCTGGGTGACTTCGTGGTTCTATACTTTCTCCTTTTGACCATGGCTAGACTGAGGAGTCTCCACAGTAACCATTCTGACTCAGCCACTGTGTAAATAAACTAAGCTTTTTGGAAAATAGGGATTTTTCTTTCCCCTGCTCTGGGTCAGAGAGAAGTTCCTAGAAGTCTGTCAGCTCTCAAATTGCACATTAGGGAATCAGCTACAGGAGACAAGAACAGTTCAGGCTATTAATCACAATAGCAACTAGGACAAGTGCACTGGACATATGATGTCTCCGTGGGTTTTGTTCCCTATTCGAGGGCCTAAAGATAAAGGAGTTATTTGAAATGTGCAGCAAAAAATACTTATCAGCTAGTTACAAAATCTGGGAACAGAAGAAACTTGAGACAAAAATTCCAGAAACTTATAAGATACAGGAGCTTATATACTCCAGGAGCTTATATATCATGCACGCACACCACCTACCTACTTACCTAATAGGTAGATATATATAGCTGTGGATATCTTTAAATGTTTGACCCTGATCATAAATTTGAAATGGCAGGAGGCTTAACTTGAATGAAAAGGAAATGTTTTCCAAAGTTGGATTAGCTCACATGGACATTAGTTTCTTTCCCTGAACTATTCAGTTTCAAAGGGATCTATCTTCCACTTTTTCAAGGCAAAATGATGATGAGAGACATGTGTATTTCGGTGTGAGACAAATATCCACAGTAATTTCCCTGAATCTTTCCAAATGCAGCATGTGGTCCTTTGCTTGATGGAACACTGACAGAACTGGGGAGACCAAAGATGTTTCAGTTCTGGCGGTTATGTCCAGTGAGCAGTGAGTCTGGGTTACTTCCTGTGGGGGTGGAGGTTCCAGCACACATCCTAGCCAAGTTAGTCCTGGGGTCATGTGGAAGAGCATTCCAAAGTAAAACATCTAGCATGCAACCAGGAGCAATGGAAGTTTATGCTCATGACTCTTAATTCCCACTATAGTGAATCATGAGTATATAGTATACTTTGAGTTAGCCTTCTTGGGGGAAAACAAAAAGCAAGTGAAAGAATATAGAAAGGAATTTTAGGGCCCACCACTTAACTCCCGGGAAGTGTATTTGATTTTCCTTAGGTTCTAAGAGACTAGATTAAAAAGTATTCAAACATATTTCTGTAATTTTTTCAAGGTATTGTTTTCCAGAAATATTGTTGACTGACATATCTACCCTCCCTAACTTTTCAGGTATCCTAGGAATTCCTACATTTTAGGGTAAGTACTCCTTCACAAAATTACATTAACAAGTTTAATCAACAGAAAATGCAGAACACAGCTATCCAACATACAGTTTGTGTGAACTGCACAGACACTGAGCATTCCTTTTTCACCTTAACCTGCAAAACCTATTTTTATCTTTTCCTTAAGTCAGACTTGGAGCTGTGTGTACCGCTGTAACTCAGCCTCACAGTTTATCTTGCTGAAATGGCTCCATTTAGTCTTCACCACAAAGCCATCACTTTTGCTTAGTGCCAGAAGGATTCCCTCAAGCTTGAAACTTGAACTTGGAGAATTCCTTCAAGCTTAAGCTTTGGCAGGGTTTCTGTGCTCTAGGACTGTGGGTTGGCTACCTGTTCTTTTCTTTCTGCATTAAGAAATTTCCCTTATTGGGGCCTCCCTGGTGGTGCAGGAGTTAAGTCTCAGCACTATGAAGCTATCCGCAGCTTCTGCAGGAGTTCAATCCCTGGCCGGGGAGATTCCCTCATGGCACAGCAGACCTCTCCTGTCTAGCCTGCTGCTCTTTTCAGCAGTGTATTTCAGTCAATCTGCTTATTCTGCTCCCCACTCTGTCTCTGGTGAATCCTCTCACCATCCCCACACCTCTGGCCTACACCCAAGCTCTTGTATGCATAAATAAATAAATCTATTTTTTTTAAAAAAGAAATATCCCTTATTGATAATTTTTCTTTTTACCTCATATTTTAACTATGAAAACAATCCAGGTATACCAAGAAAATAATAGCCTAGTTCCATAAACTCTCTTACATATATAATCTAGATAGAGTTGTTTATGTTTTGGGAAATTTACTTTTCTACTTATCTGCCTCTTTCCCACATCCATTTGAGATTAAGTTCCAATGACACTTCATCCTGACCTATTCTTGTATTTCCTAAAAACAAAAATATTCTTCTCCATAAACTGTAGCATGAGCACAATGAAACATTAACCATAATTCTCTAGCATCTCCTTATATGTTATCAATATTCAAATTGCTCTCAACTGTCTTTGAAATATCTTTTGACTAAAATTTAGTTTCTTTACTTTTATACAACAGTCCCATATCATTTCTGTTTATCTGTTTGCTTTTGTTTTTATAACAATGGACTTTTAGACAGGACCAGCTATGTTTTCCAATAGAATGTCCTACATTCTACATTCTAGATATGTCTTTGTGTTTTCTTGTGGTGTATTTTAACTTGGTGCTTTTATTTCTTATAAGCTTAAAGTTGGGACCACATAATTCTGAGGTCTCATGCCATCCTGTTTCCTCAAAGGAAGTGGAAGAGAATTTATTGGTTTTGCAAGACTATCTTTTTCTCCTCTCTCTGCTTTAACTTTCTTACTGAGCAACTTTCTAAACCTACTGGTTGTTTCTCCAGGTCTCTTCTGCTCTTCAATTTTGCAGCCCCATGTTAAAGCTTTATTACCTGTTATAGGGTTGCTTTCAAACAGGACAGCAAATGTGCTTTAGAAGCCTTATTTTAATGAACTAGTTGCTGATTTTAATCCCCAAAGTTTCAAGCATTGTCTTAATATATCAGTGAGTTCCATAAAGACAACTTTTATGACTTTAGAGTTTGAAAGTTTACTTCAAGTTCATTCAGTCCAGCCTCCTTTATTCACAATTAACTAAATGCATTTTGAGTACACTGCTAATGAAGAGGGACAAAAAAAATGATGACGCTGTAACTCCTGCCCTTATCGAAATTTAAGTTGAATTAGGAAATAGGCTGTTATCATTTAATCCATGAAAACTTTCCTAAGTTTCTCATTTTGCACTCAAAACAGTTTTCCTGCTTTCCTTCATGTTCTTAAAGCACTCTATGCTTATCTCATGGCATTATCATTATCATTACTTGTCATTTTTCTCTGCTAGAATGAGAATTCCTTGGGTTTTTTTTAGATTTTTCTCTTCCATGTCTCCAGCACCTAGCATTGATCCCTAAGACATAATAGATACCCAATAAAAGTCTGATAAAGAAGTGTTATGGTATAAGAGAGATATGTGTTAACTAATTATAGAGCTATGGACAAAGTGTTGCAGGTATTGAGAAGGCTACATTTGAATTGGGGTTCTAAAGGGTAAGCAGGTAAAGATGAGGAGAAGGATATCACAAGGAGAGGAAGCTGCACATAAAAAGACCGGTGGTTTCCAGAGAACAAAGCGACACATTCAAGAGCAAAATATTAGAGACAGGTTAGCAGGGGAGAATGTACAAAGGCGGGTTGGGATTTACTGAAGAGTCTTGATTGATAAACTACAACTGGGATCTATTCCATAGGCAATAGGGGGAAAATAGAAGATTTTTAAGATAAGGAATGACATGATCACTTGGATTTTTTCAGAACAATTAATCTATTATAGAACTGAAGTGGAAGAGAAACAAAGAGGAAAAAAGAAATGGAGAGAGAGATACAGCAATTTGCCCAACACTCACAGTGCTATAGCCACTCATCTGACCATTACGACAGACCCAGAGCATGACAAGACTATTGAGTTTAAGGTTGTGGGACATGGGCCTAATTGTTGTTCAGAGGAGGGTGAGGTAATAGAAACTAGTTAGCTAAAATGAAACTGTGGATAGGGGAGGAATCTAGCTGGGTCATAAAAATAATCCAAGGGTAGTAAAATAGGTTCAGAGGAAAAGAAGGCATTCTAAGCAGAGTTTAAAATATAAAAGGCATAGGCAAATTGCTGTGTGTGTGTGTGTGTGTGTGTGTGTGTGTGTGTGTGTGTGTACTCATGCTTGTGAGTGCTCTGGTAGTGGTCTAGGGAGCAGAAGGATATAGAATTGCAGACAATCAGGGGCTAATTTGTATATGATTTTTGAGTTAACAATGTTTAAAGAATATACATAGCTTCAAATTGTTACCATCTACAGCTCTATTCTGGCTTTCACATGTGGTTTGTTTATTAGTCCTCTAACTAGATAGACAAAGAGTTAGTCAACTAGGGATTACTTTAGAGGCACATACCTTAGAAAGAAGTGTGTCCTGGCTATTGTTTCCACTGGTCAGGGGGTAGGTAGGCCTTATCTTCAGGAAACAACTAGGCTGAACTATCCCAGGCATTCTCATCAGCACTTACCACAAATGAAACTACAGTTGATATCCACTCACTGGTTAATAGAGCCAATGAATATAGCATGCTAAAACAGGACTCTTGAGAATCTGAGCACCTCATGTTGAAGTACCCACACATCTCTGCTCAGTGAACTATGACGCCTTACATCATGCACACCAATCCTCACCCAGAGGAAGAGGTGTGGTCCAGAGGAATTTTACCCTCAGGTTTGTTTCCCACAGTTTCTTACACACCTCTTTGAGGACTGGCAGAAAGCTGAGATTTTCCACAATCCTTCTATACTGCTTGGTCCAGGGACTGGGAAGGAGAAAGCTAACACACAAAGCTTTTCCTTGAGGGCTTAAATCCAACCAAGAGCTTTCAAATGAGATTGAAAGCATCTTTCAAATAAGATTGAAAGCATCAACAAACAATTTCTACTTCTTTTGTTTGTGTGTGTTTATTTCAGGTTTCCTCTTTCAAAGAACTCTTGTCAGTGTGGCTGCATGGCTGGCTTAGAGTGTGGGGGGAGGGTGATGGAAAGAAGGAGGTAAGAAGTGTAATTCAAAAAACTGGTGGCCGGGAGGCATTGGGAAAGCAAGCTTTGTGCATTTTGAAGGACATCCCTTCCTCACTATAAGTGCTACTTCCTCTACTCAAGAACATAATGCAGTCAGGGCTACTTTCAACTTTTCCAGACCTCCAGAGAGTGCTTTTTGCCATGGAATATCCTTTCAGTAAAAAAGCCAACAGCTGATCCAAACTAAGCCCTTCAATTTCACCTGAAGGAGTTAAGTTGCTTTTCAATCTTTTCTGTATATCCTACTACAAAGAACCTATGAGGAAACCTGGATAATAATATTCTCTCTAGACTCTCTTGTCTCTGCCTGACTTTCTCCTTTCCTATCACCTGTATTCAGAGCTAAATAACCACAACTAACCAGAGAATTTAGGAGAACTCTGCATTTCCTAGAAGACTAGAAAAGGGTATCTATAGCTAACAGTGTTTGACACATACTCTGTTCAGGCACCAATTTGAGTGCTTACAAACAGTGAGACTCCCGACAAACTTAAGAGGCAAGGACTAGCCTTACTCAGCTTTGCAGATAAAGAAATTAGGCATGAAAATGTTAAATGACTTGTCTGAAGTCACAGAACTAGTACATTTAGAGGCAGCATTTGTATCCAGAGGCCACACAAATTTCCAGGAGTCACTGGAATGTTTCTATCTGGTCACTGCCAAACTAAGATTCAATTTTGTCTTTTTGCAAGATTATAAGTGCCTGGCCCAAAGTGTCTTAAATCATGTTTTCTTATGATATATTTGATATTACTTTTCCATCCAGCCCTTAGTTCTCCTCCCCCCTGCCCCCGGGAAAATTTAACAATAACTGGATGATTTCACTTATAGGTGGAATATAGAGAAACAAAACAAAGGAACAGACGAAACTAAACCAAAACAACCCATAGAAATATGACTGCAGAATTGAGGCTCCTGGATGGGGAGATATAGAGAGAGGGAATAAAGAGGGGTTGGGAGTCCAATGGACTATCAATATATGGTGAGGGACTATGGATGCTTTGGTGATGGGTGTGGTATGAAAACATTTTTCTGCAGAGGTGAGAACCTATTACCCTAAATGATACACTGTATCATAAACCAAATATTACCTCAATAAAAAGTAAAGAAAAAGCCCAATAAACAAAGTAAGATCCAAACAATCTTAGAATATGGTCTTAAAACTAAGTCCATTTTAAAGATGGAAGGAAGGCTAAGTAGAGCAGTGAGGAAAACAACAGTTTCTTAGCTCTCATTGTTCCACAAATCATCACTATAAACAAAGTTGCATATCCTTATTTCACTGACCTAATTTCCCCCTTATCCTATCTGCTTTTGATGAGTCAGTCACTAGAGTTACAGGCATGATAAAACCTATCTTTATCCACATCAATGCCATTAGTGGTTATAGTAAAAATTCAAATTTCACTGGATTTTACAGCTGTAAATTTAGAGTTATTCAATCCTAACGAACAAAAGACCCAGTGAAGAAAAACATTTCCTTTTTTTATTTTCTTCTGCAACACAAAATTTTTATTTTTATTTATTTTTTGTTATTTTTATTTGTGTCTTTTACATTACTGTATATTCCCCGTAGGTTTCCCACCACCAATTCACCCGTGAACCATCACCACAGTCCCCTGCGCTCCCCTCCCCCGCCCCACCCCGGCCTGAGTGCCCCTTCTGAGCCCCAATCCTCCCCCTCTCTCGCTGGCTGATGCTCTTGTATTTGGTTCCCCTATATTCCTGTTATAAGTGAGACCATTCGATATTTTTCTTTTTCCTTTTGGCTTATTTCGCTAAACATGATCCCTTCTAGTTCCATCCATGTTGCTGCAAATTGCATGCAACACAAAATTTTTAAAAAGGAAAAATTTGAGAAGTGAAACCTTTAGAGAGCAAAGGATAAGTCAAAATTGGAGTTTGTTTTGGTGAAATAGTGATTTCCTTCTATGGACAAAACTACCATCTTTCCAGACATGCATGCATATAATTCATATTGGCCAGTCATCAGTTTATCTTCACAATCATGTATAATATGTATACCCCCAGTGTGTAGTCAATGTTTAGAGGTACTGTCCTTGAGAGGAGTGTGTCATCTATTATCTTAAATGAGTTAGTAGGGGCAAGAATGAAAGGCTAATGTCCCCAAAGTTCAAGAGGTTTCTGTTTATTCAAGTGGAAATCTTACTAGTTTATGTATTCCAGGAAGGCTTAGATCCACATACATCTGGAAAGAAATTATAATTCTCTCTTTTTTTTTTAACTACAACAATCTCTCTAATCTCTGCTGATAATTCCATAAACTGAGAGTCAACACTTGGCTATGTGGATGCTCACAAGCTTTCTGGGGTACTTGCTATCATTATTGCAATAAAAACCAACTGGGCAGCTAGCTGTAAATCATTAACATAGAAGAAAGAAACCCCATGGGGTTTGTCTTGGTTGAGAAGAACTAGATTTACTTAGACAAGCTTTTATCTATTTTCTACCCTCATGATTACAAAAATAATGGATTTTCTGTAAAGACACATTTGTTCAGGGTATCCCCTTGGCAACGTCATGTTCCAAAGAGCCCAAGGAAAGTGGACCCAAGAGAAATGCATATTGTTGTAGGGAAAGATGAAGCACATGAGCAGACTGTGAACATGTGTTTAGATGGAGCTCTGTGGTCGACAGAGAGAAAAAAAAAAGCTGCTCTTTGAGGATGTAGCAAGGCAGGGACATTAGAGCAAGTTTATGTGTGTTTGTTTGCTCTGGCGGCTCCTATGTGCTGTGTTCTCAAAACCGGCCAGATTATACCCCAGGAGAGGGCCACAGAGACAGTCTCACCCTAGGAAGACAGGAAATTAACTCCTAACCCTGCTCCCCAGTCATTATGGCTATTGGCATTTTTCTGTTCATCTAGAGATACCTGACCTAATTTGAATTCCACTGAAAGTGATTTGCCCTAACTTGATGCCTAGGCATGTACCTTCTTAGGTTTCTAAACCTGAAGATATTCAAACAACTTTTTTCTTCAATGAGAAAGGGCAACTTTCCTAGGCAATGTTTCACGTTTTAAGTCTACCCCATTCCTTAAATTCCACTGTGTTGATTGTACATACTCCCAAGCATGCTTCTTGCTGTGCTTATTCTAATGCCCTAAAGATGATCTGTGTTCATGTACTGTAGTTTTCCTGGGCAGAAAACCATAAAATATACCTTAGAGCTAGAAAAGACCTTAAAAAGTTTTCTGGGTCTTACCTCAGCTCTGTCACAGACAAGTTAACACCAATCCAGGCAGATATGTGTTTAAAATGAGGAATAGAAAATGATGCCAGTTGGATCTTGCCAAGCACTTTGTTCTCAGGCAAAATGTCTCTGGGAGTACGTCTCTTGTTGCTGCTGCTTCTTCCTGCCAGTCTGACCATCAAGGGGATGATCCCCCCACCTGGGGCTTGACATTATGGGTGTCTAGACTGGCCTCACATTCCCCCTCCCTTCCCGACAATGGAGTTGGCTCATGGCAACTGTTCTAACATCCCTGAAGGGCAACGGTAAAACACCAGGTAGACCTCTTCTGTGAGGTTGACAACATGCTCTTTCAGATGTTAATCTTTGACCAGCAAATGGCTACAAACAAGTATACATTAAAACAATGCTTACAGCATCCTACTTTAAAATTAGCTTTATGAAATCCAGCAGCAAGCATAAATTTATAAGATCTAAGATTTATAAGAGTCTAAGATCTTTCTCTTTGTACTTCATTTTTCATGTTGGGTTTCTTTTTTTTTCAAGGCATGAAATCTCTCCCTGACTAGCTACAGTCATACTTCTCCATGGTCATACTTCCCCTCCTCTCTTCCTATATTTGTAGAACACCATGAATCTCCCTTTCTCCAGTTCAGAACAAATACAATCTAATTTGGATCCTAGCGCCTCCTGTCTCCTGCAGGATCCAGCTCTATCAATTGCTGTCACCCACCCTCCTTTATCATCAAACTGCTGGCTCCATTGGCCTTTCCTGGAGTGTTCTGCTCACACAGAACTCCTCCCCTCTACTTTCATCCCTTATGATTTTCTTCTCAGTCACTTCTTTACCTCTCGAATATCCACTTACTATAATTTTTACACTTAGCACCAACAAGTACATTTAATCAACTGTTATTAAGCACATCAATGTCCAATTCCAATGGATGCTTCCCATACCAGTGTTACTTTCATAGATAGTTGACAATTCATTATTGTTTCCTTCTAAAATGTTCTACCCCCAGATTTTTACAGCAAACTATCCTGTTGGTTTTCCTGTTACTTCATTTTCAGTGTTAGGTTCTTCATCCTTACATATTTCACAAGTGGTGATTCCTTAGGATCTATCCTCATGCCATTTTTCTCATTCTCTATTTCTCTCTGCATGCTTCCCTCCACTGCAGAGTCTAGAGACTGATGGAGCTGATGCAGATTTCCCCCCTTTTCCGGTAAGGTACAGTTTTGTGCTAGCAATATTGAAAGGTCACCATGTGATGGGACATTTGGGATAGGCGTGGGAAGAAAAGGTAATCTTGGAAACAATGTAGTGTTGTACACTAATATAACCTCAATTTAAAAGAAAAAGTCACACCATCTGTCTCTTCTTGGATGTACAGATATACAGAGGTGTTTCCTTTCCTGGTGAAAGGCATCGTGGTCATCCTATTTTTTAATGGACTTACTTATTCTCTCCAGCCTCATGGAATTCAGAGATCTAAGAGGGAGGTGAGCTCACCCGAATTGGGATCCACGTGTGAAAGAGTGAATAATTCCAACCCCCTTTCCAGAGATTGTGAGTGAGGAAGGTGTACTGGACTGAACCAGAATAGCCCCTCAGTACCCTGGCCAATGAAATGTGACAAGATCCCTATAGAGTTCCACAAAGAGGGAGAAGATGTAGTAGACTGGCTCTGGTGTGGCATCAGGAGAGAGAAAGGGAAAGGCAGCTATTTATCATGGAAGATGTCAATATGTGAACCCCTGGAGTGTGACCCAAGCCATTTTCTTTTTGTTACAGAATTCTTATACCCTGTCAGGCATCGTCTTTGATTCTCACTTCCACATATCTCCTGGATCTTTCTTCCCTTTCAATGTTATTCTCATTGACTTGAGTTAGTCCCTCCTCATCTCTAATCAGGACAATCAATATAGTCTTATTACTGGTTTTCTACTCCTAAACCTTAACCATCTAATATAGCCAAATGCCTGTGATGCAAACCTTTGTCTGCTTTAGAATAGTGGATGGCTTCTCACTATCCACAGGTTAGAATTCAAACCTTTTAGCACACCTCAAGTGGACTCCATTTTCTGGACTCTGTCTTGTCTAGCCTCGATTTTTTCATTTCCCTCCTTGTGCTTTACACTGCAGAAAAACTAAACTACCTGTAGTTATCCTTAAACTTTTTTTCTTGCTTTTCTTGCTTTCCATCTCTTTCTTCACACTCTTCACCAAGCCTAAAATGTTCTACACATTTTACCTGGTTCTAATCATCTTTTAAGGCTCAGTTTGGGAATTATCAATTCTTGCACTAGGCTTACCCATTTTCAGGAATTCTCAGTATCATAGCTTGAAAATCCCTCCCTCACATTTATCACCAGTATAGAACAAGTGGTAACACATCAGTGAGAAGATTGAGAAAAAGCTTACAAAAACATTTTGGAAACCCTGAGGAAGTAAGGCAGTGAGTTTTAACTTTCCCCTGGCCTTGCTCACTTCTCTTTTTCCCCCCTATTCTTGTAAAGATACATAGCTTTTGCTAGTATTTCCCTGTAGATTCCTTATGTGATATCACATGGAATGTGCTTAGTTATATGCTAACGAGGTATTTCCCTTTGCTCCTACTTTTTGTAATTTCCACTTCTCAAAGTAACTAGGGGAAGTAGGTCTGAAGAATGTTATACAATCATTAAAAGGTTTGAAATGAGACTAATGGATTTAATTTCAAATACTCTGCTGCATGTGGTATAATTCTAGAACTTAATCTCTCTTGAGGACCTAATTCTCCCATCTCTAAAATGAGTATACTAATCATTCCTACCACACAGGGTTATCATGAGGACAGAGAGAACCAAAACCTATAAAGCACACATTGAAACTACTCACTGAAGGTTTAATGTACAGGGTCTTTGGAGCAGCACTGGGATATGCAGGGGGAAACCACATGCCGGTGAGCAGAAAACCCACACTAGGGACAGAGAACACACTTTTGCTCAGCAAACACCTGAGGGTTTAGGTTTCACTGCAATAAAGCGGGCACACCTCTGGTGAGGAAGGCTTGGCTAGAGCCTCTTCCACTCTCTCTGGTAGGAAGGAATGGAAATGAATCATCCCCTCTGGAGGAGAGTAAAGCTGGTGTGGGAGGGGAAACTGTGCAGGAAACTAAGTTGCACCATGGCTACGCGTTTCTCCACATAGCTTGGGCCCTACCCTAGAATCCTGACAATAACAGGATGCTGCGGGCCCTTTGGGGAAAGCTGGGAGTGGTCACAGACAAGTTAATGTCTGACGACAGTGGTCCTCCTCTCAGGACAGCTGTCTCAATGACTACTGCTGGTCAGCCCACCAGGACACCAGAGTGAGCGGGGCACACAGCACTCTGTGCACACGTGTGGAAGGATGTTGCATCTCCTCCTTCCTCAACTTTTCATCTGTTCCTCTGGGCCTTGGTCTCTTTAGTCCAAAGACTGTCTTCTACAAACAAGACAAGCTGCATATAGTTCACTGGAGAACGGGGGAGAATGGGGAGGGTGCCTGCTTATAACTTAGTAGGTGAGGGATTACCATTCAAATATTAGTATTTGACCAAATCCCCCATCCCACTATGAGATTTAGCCTTTGTCCCAACCAAGAGCAGCTTCAATCCTCTTATCAAAAGGAGCCTCGTTACAGCAGGACAGCAACCCAGAGGGCTGTGAATTCAACATCAGTACTCGGGACTGGGGCCCAGAGAGCTAATTTAGAGGATTTTCAATAATAGGGTGATCTAAGTCCCTATAATTCACGTGATGAATCTTACCGTTTTTTTGGTTTAGGTGAATTTTGTATTTTCTTACTTCAAATAGTCTCAGGCTACTTATTCACTGATTGGTAGAACGTGTGAATGATTGTTTCTCCCCAGAGAGCATGAAGTCATCTCTAGGTATGTCTTACAAAAAAAGACAAATCTTGAGGTTGGCTTCTGTCTTTTGCAACACTGGAGTATGCCACAAGCATCAGCATAAACTCCTAGCAATGTATGTATCCACAACGCCCCCACTCCTGCACTGAGAGTCACCATAATATTGTAGATCCACACATTCTGTTACAAAATGAAATTATAGAGTGGGGCAATCTGCGGAGCCCATTCCAGTCTTAATCACATGATAAGACATACTGATAGGATTTTACAATTTCTATATGCAAATTTTTCTATATATCAACAACAATAACAATAATAACACATGCAGGGTTTACAATGAGGAGTTCAATGCTATTCTAAGTACTTTCTAGGTATACACACAGATGATCTTGCCACCACAAGGCAGGTATCATGGTCATTTGCATTTTATTGACAAGGAATCGAAGCTCACAGAAGTTAAATAATTTGTCCAAGATCACACGATAAGAAGAGTCAGAACCAGAATCTCGTGTGTGTGTGTGTGTGTGCGTGCGTGTGTGAGTGTGTGTGTGTGTGTGTGTATGGTGATGTTTTATACATGCCTGTGCATCTGTGTTCCCAAAATTCTTTGATACTACTTTCATTAAGAGAAGGATTCTAAGTCCTATCTATGAGTTTTGCTTCTGAGGCTGCATGAAAGAAGAATTCAACAGATGTGGTACTTTAGCTATTTCCAGGTCCAGTCTTTATGGGACTAGCTGCTTCCACTTCTTATTGCTGACTTTTGGGGCCAATCATTGAATGGCCCAAGTAGAGAAGAACAAAGATCTTACTCAGTTTTATATAATTTTTTACAGATCGAAGTTTTCTTTCTCTCTGAAATTTTCTATGAAGTCTGTACTTTTTTAAAAAAAAGGCTAATCTGGTTAAGATGAGAACTAGTGTTTGTTAATTGTTTGAACATCATGGACCAATTTCTCCAACAGTTTCTCATTGTAGTGAGAACTTTCAGGTAGAGTTTCCCATGTTAGACAAGTAAGTGTCATCATTAAATAAGACAACATGTCTTTCTTTTCAAAATTGGATTCGATGTGGGATTAAATGCATACCTTGGAATTCAGTTGAATGAACAGGACATATCCTGGCTTCTTTATATTTTAATTGAATGAATTGCTCACCTCTGAATGAAATAACATTTTAACTTTAAAATTTGTTTAATGTTTACAAATCTCTAGACAAAATTCTTTTCTAGTGTGTCTTTAGCAAATACAAAAGACACTCAAAGTCACCTCAACTGAAGAAAAACAATAAAGGGCATCATTGCCCCTTGACTGGAGGGGCAGTGGGCATATTTGAAAATGAAGAATCGTTATTTTCCTTCTCTTTTCTTCTTTTGCGCACACACTCAGATAATTCCTCTCCTTTACCTCTATCTCTTCATAAGAGGGGAGGAGAAGTAAAAGAAAGTGAGAAAAGTTGGGGTGGGGTGGAATATCCCAGAAAGCACATTTACATTTTTACAGTATGTTAAACTTTACAAATTCTTTTGTAATAGGTCATAGAATACTCATTTATGGACCTGTGAGAGTTAGTGATTTGCAGTACATCACTAACTTTTTGGCAGCCAACAGTCTGGGTACACCCATGGATTACTGTATTAATTCTAGCACCACACCCTTACGGTAGTAGGGTGGGTCACTTCCAAGGGCCTGAACAAAATCTCCAAAGATGCAGAAGTTGATCTTTCAAAGTCAGCAACAGTTTGTCTTCTTAGAAGTACCACATGTCATATGCCAAAGTTTCCCTTTCCTTCTCCCCTCTAGAACACACTTTAATGTCCTGCCTTAATCCTTTCATTTTTAGGATTAGGGTTTAAAGAAGAACTCACAGATTTGCTTGATTATTTCATGGAGGTGGAAATGAGGGAGAAGGAAGTAGTGTCTCGTCAGGAAGCATTAATTTCTTTATGTTCATTTGATTTATTTTGTGGAGGATGACTGTTTTTTTTTAATATATATTTTTATTGTTATTTATGTCTTTTACATTTTGTATTCCCCTTGGGTAGCCCACCACCAATTCACCTGTGATCCATCTCTATGGTCCCTTGTGTTCTTTTCTACTCCATTTTGTGCCCTTTTCCTTCCCTCCCCCCCCCCCCCCCCCCCCCCCCCCCGCTGATTGTCTCTCTCCTATTTGGTTTCCTTATAGTCCTGTTATAAGTGAAACCATTCGATATTTTTCTCTTTCTTTCTGGCTTATTTCACTGAGTATGATCCCCTCTAATTCCATCCATGTCGCTGCAAATTGCATGTGTTTATCTTCTTTCCATGCTGAATAGTATTCCATTGTGTATATG
>PVIJ01016139.1:0-33783 GCA_004024925.1 Scalopus aquaticus
TCTGCCCACAGGCTCTGAGTCAAGGCGCTCTCGAGACCCTCCTTGGCCAATTAATTTGCTCAAGTGATTCAGATTATCAATTCACTATAAAGCATAATAAAGGAAACAAATCAGCCCCCAGGTGAGGAGGTGAAGGGCACAGGGCATGAGGCTCCAATCAAAGGCGCTTCTCCCCCTGGGAGTTTGGGGCCCAGAAGGCCGCACACGGAAACGTTTGGTCTCGGCTGCTGGTCCACAGTGGGCGGGTGGCGGAGGCTGTGCCGGAATGGTGAGCGTTGGCATGGTGCGGAGACTGTGGCATCATCTCCAGCGCAGGACAGCGCTTTCCCAAACCCCTCTGGGACCTCCTGGCTGTGTCTGAGATGGAGGCTTTTCATCCCCAAGCCTTGGCTTTGGACAAGGGATGGGAGGGGATGCTGGGCCAGTCATCTGGGCTCTCCTGGAGGCTGGCGGATGCCAGTTATGGGCCTTAACAAGTTACTGTACCAGGAAAAGAGTTAAAAGGCAGAAAAGCGCCTGCAGCGAAAAGCCTTGGCTGCAAGAGCGGTAAGACCCCTCCCCACTTGCAAGCCACATTTGCCCTGGCCAAAAGGCCGCATACCAAGGGAAAGCCCCAGACTGTAAATGACTCATTTCCATTTTAGTGTCCTCCTGCCTGTTCAAGGGATTACTGGTAACAGCTCATTAGACCCTCTTGGCTTCCTGTTGGTTTCGGGAGGGCCCTCTTTGGGGCATTGATGGGGCATTGGAGTTTGCACAGGAACTTTGAGGCCAGCCTGCCTTCGGGTGCTGCGATTGCGGAGAGCCGCCATCCGGGTCCCTGCACCGCCTTTCCACGATGGAGCCCAGGGAGGAGGCCACGTGGGCCTGGCTGTGATTTTAGGTGCCTGGCCTGGGAGCTGTGGTTGTGAGCATCACCGCTTGGCGCCTTTGCCATCTTTTTCCAACGTTCTTTCATGGGGCTTAGCTATGGTACGAGGTCGGTCAAGCCGGGGGATTTCCAGCCAATTTACCGCCTTTGTATCAACCCACCGATGTCAGGACATACCCCACGGACACACAGAGCAGCCAGACCCGGTTGGCGACCTCACTGACTGTGTAGAGCCCAGAAAGCTGCGGAAGAGGCTGCCAGGGGGGCTGGCCGGGCAGCGACACGTCCGGCTCGCTTGTGCGCTCCTTGAAGACGCTCGGTCCACATCCCCACGGGAAGAGCAGAGCACTGAAGCCGAAAGGGGACACAGGCCCTGCCCAGGTCAGCAGGTGAGTGGCAGGTCTGAGAACAGCCCAGGTCCTGTCACAGCTGTCCCGTGCTCCTTCCTCCTGAGGCCCCGGCCTACACAGCCGCAGCGCCCCCAGCAGGGGCACCCCCACACACAGCACAGACGCTAGGGGAGGGTCACGGGTCTCCTCTTTTATTCTCATGCAGTTTAACTTACAGACTGAAGCAGTTCTTTAACTGAGCGATGTTGACAGGCCTGCAGCTGTCATTTGGGGACCAGCACCCCGAGACGCTGGGGGATCAGCTCCATCACTCTGCTTCAGTCGTTGGTTCGTCAGTAGAGGAACGGGGTTCCTTTTTTGAACTCCACAGCCAGTGCCCAAGCGCTGACCCAGCAGAGCCCAGGATGATCTTGGATGACATGGACAGTCCAGCCGCCCCTGAGAGAGAGGACAGGGGTGACCAAGGGGAGAGGAAACCCCGGCCCCACCTATCAGAGGCGTCGGGTCAGAGACTCTGCGGCCCTCAGGCCCCCGAGGCCCAGACGTGCCCCACCCTCCCTCTCTCCCCTGCTCCCTGCACCCCAGGATCTGCTGAGGGAACCGGCAGCTGCCCAAGAGGAGGCATCCACGTGCTGGGGGATTCCCTGGACAGGCGCCTCTGGGAGACAGTCGGTGCCTCACCTTCCCGGGGAGAGGCTGGGCCCAGAGAGGGTGGGGCCTGCCTGTGCGTTTCGGGTTGATCCAGAAGGCAGACTTCTTAAGATGGACCCCAGCCCCACCCTGCCACCCTTCCTGAAGCGGGGGACACTGAGGTCTCGGAACTGGAGGGAGGACAGGTCATGCCTCAGGAGGGTCTTCTGCGTTGAATCCGCCCATCCCGCCTCTCCCCGCCCCTCCTCTGCCCGCACACTGACCTGCGGACTGCAGAGTGGCCACCAGGCTGCCGGCCGCCACGCCGCCCCCGTTGGCGATGGCCGCCGCCGACATCATCTTGGCCGCCACGGAGGAGGCGGCGATTCCTGCCCCTGTGAAGCCCACCGCGCCCAGCACCACGGGTGCAGCCGCCACGGCCACAGCTGTGGAGAAAAGAACCTTTAGGGTGACCCTGTGTACAGACTGTCCCCACTGTCCCTGACGCTGCTGGGGGCGGGTAGGGTTGTGCCGGGCCCCGTGACGACAGAGCCCAGGCAAGGAGGGCTGTGGACCTGGGAACCACAGTGGATGGACTCCCCAAGACGCTGGACCCCAAACCCCTTCCCTGCCTCTACTTCCCTGGGACACCAGAGCTCTCCCCGACCTCCCTGGGCCTCGGTGCCCTGCTGAAAACTAAATCCAGCTGATGAGGCAGAGGTCTTCCAACCCCCTTTAGGCGGCAGAAGTGTCCTGCCCCCAACACCGGGGGGCAGCAGAGAGCACCGGAGCTCCTCCCTGTGCAGGTGGTGGGTGGGGTCTGCCCTCTGCCCCCAGAGCCCTGCTGCAGCAGCTGGGGTCCCCGGGGCGCCCTCCATCTCCAGAGCAGGGCAGTCACGCTCCACACATCACCAGGGAAGGTTCTGTCCCTGCGCGGTCCAGTGTGGCAGCCACGGGGGCTGTGAGCGCGTGACCTGGGGCCAGGGGCCAGCAGGGAGTTATTGTCTGTGCTTCTGGGCACTGAACTGAGGACTCTCGTCTACACCTCAGCTGGAACCTCTGAGCTCAGGATGAGTTTCCAGGGTTTGCAAAGCAGTTCTGAGAACCGGGCAGCTCATTTCCCAACCCCCGAGGAAATCCTGCCTCCTGGCTGAGACAGATCGACGTCTCGTCCCGGATGGCAGCTTTTTGCTTGGCCTGGCTGCCCATGGCTGTGCTTCGAGTCCTGTGTACCAAGGCTCCGCTCACCTCAAATCTTCCGCCTTTGTACCCTGCCCGTTCCGCCCTGGCCCAGCTGTGTCTTGGGGCTGGAGACCCTTGGTCAAGGCCATTTTACCCAGAGCAAGGGCAGGTGGAACTTGAGCTCCTTCCCAAGAGACTCACCTCCTCCGACCACAGTGCTTATGACAGTGCCTAGAGACGAAGAGAACACGCGTGAGCGACCCATGTGGCTCCGCCCTGCTCCCGCCCGCCACGGGGCTTTCTGAATGGAACCAGAGGCGCGTGCGCCCGCCTGACCTCCTCCAGCGCAGCCTGATACACTAAGAGCGCGGAGTCGGGGCAGAATGACCCGGAGCTGCGTGACTCCCACCTGGGCCCCCCCCTTGATGGGCTCCACATGCTCACCCAAACAAATACATTTGGTCCATTCTCTTAAAACAGCAAAAATAAAAACAAAAAGCAAGAAAAGCATGCTGTCTTTGTTTGCAAGGTAGTATATTAAACTTTTCTGTTCTCTCCCTCTTCCAGAACCCCTGGCCCTGCCCCAGGACATAGATTGGTCCTCAGCCTCCTCGCCCCCTCGCCAAGAAGGGGGACCTTGGTACAGACAGGGTGGGCAAAGGTACAAGGTGAGTCCAGGTCCTGCTCACTCCCCAGCATCTCCAGATCTCAGCCCACACTCAGCATCCCTCCCTCCACCCCCCTCCTGACCTGTCTTGTTGATTTCAGCTCTGCGACATGATATTGCCAACCCTCTGCTCTTTCTGTTCTTATTTCCAATACTCTCGGACTCTATACCCTTCGTGGTCACCCCCTAGGCTCCTGCTGTCCAGTCGGGCAACCACTAACCAGTGTGACTATTTAAACATAGACTAATTAAAATGTTAAAAAACAAAATGAGTTCCATCCTCGGTCAGACTGGAGCCAGCTCCAGTGCTCCATAGTCACATGTGGCTCCCACACTGGACAGCACAGGGGACGGGCTCATCATCTAGAAAGTTCTATGGCCAGAGCTGCCCTAGACCTTGTTGTTAACAAGACCTGCACCCCTTATCATGACACCAGGCCTCTAGAGCCCCCACTGCCTCCTGTTACAGATTGTGCCTCTCACTCAGCCCGACACGCTCCGTCCGCTGGATTCTCAGTCTCCGTATTAGTTCCCACTGCTGTCACCACCACCACGGCGGGGCGTCTGTTCTCCACAGCTTGGGGTTAGAATTACAAGTCAACTGCCCATGCATTAGGCTGCCCCAAAGTGTGCCCAAGTGACATATTGATTTTTTGGAATGAAAGAAGCAACTGATGAATGGCGGATGCTCTAAACCTTCCTTTCTCCAAAAAGCAGGATTTCCGCGAGCCTCCTCCCCAGCGGGATTGACAGCAGGGCCCTGAAGAGATTTTTCATGCCCACAGCCATGGTAGCATGAAGCACAAGAGCCACGAGGTAGAAGCCGTCCCCGCGGCCATCAGTGCATGGAGTTTAAGCAAAATTTGGTCTATAAGCCCAGTGGAATACTACTCAGCCTTCAAAAGGAGGAAACTCTGACACTGGGGCAGAGTGTCAGAAGTGAAGACCTTATGCTAACTAAACAAAGTCACAAAAGATAAACCAAGATTGCACTGGGAATTGCCAGGAGCGGTCAAAATCCTTGAGACAGAAGTAAAATGGTTGTTGCGAGAGGCTGCAGGAAGCGGGGGCTGGGCGCTAGTGCGTAATGTTTAGATGGTACATTTTATGTGTATTTTGCCACATTAAAAAGAACTGAGCATGCCCTGCTGCCTGATGCTGGGCAGCCCCGCCTCAGAGTGGACACTCGGCCTGAGTCCTGGGAGGAGGCTCCTGGGTGCTAGGCGAGGGGCACAGCCCGAGAATCGAAACTTACCCAGGCCTGTGTGCTGCAGACAGCAGCTCAGGGTGCGGCCAGTGGACTTTCACTGGCAACCAGCTGGCCTGAGCCTGTGCCGCTGCCTGACTGGGCGCTGAGCCAGCAGGGCTCGGGGAAGAGTGCCAGGCGGGGTGCAGGGCCTGAGCACCCACTCAGATGTGCCCTGGCGCCTGGCCACCTGCTGCTGCCCTTAGAAACAAAGCAACCAAGGCCCAGAGAGGGTAGCCCATCGGGGCAGAGCTGGGACCTGCCCTGCTCCTAGAGCACCTTCATTCACCTTCTGGGCGCGTCTACCCCTTTTCTGCAGGTGGGTGCCTAGAGATTCCATCAGGGATGAGTCCTCAATACCAACAGCTCAGAGGGTTGAGCAGGCAGTAGGGGCGGGTGAGGCCTGTGGATTAGCACCCAGGAGGCAGTTACCTGGCCCCATTGTCCCTGGGTGAGTCTGTGGTGGAGACCCAGGAGTAGAATCAGCAGAGGCCGTGACTGTGTAGGCTGGCTGGAAGATCTTTCACTGCTGGAAAAGAAGCAGAGGGGGAGCACAAGGAAGGTCAGCTGTGGGCCCAGAAATCCCAGGCCCCTGAGGAGGACTTGAACCCCAGGGACTCCACAGTGTCCTTCATCCCAAAGTAGCAAGGACTCTGATGTGGGGAGGGGACCTCAGGGGCAGCTGGGCTGAGAGATGGCAGGAAAGCTTGGAGATGAACCCAAGGAGAAGACAGAGCAAGACCTGCTCACCCACTGAGAGCTGGCAAGGCCCTCACCTCACAGAGTGGGGAGAGGCTGACATCCAGGAGGAAGAGACCCGTTGGACACTGCACCTTGGTGTCAGCTCCATGCCGGAACCCCTCTGTCCTGCAACAAGCACCCCAAATCCTGGGCCACCTTCCCTCTGCAGCTTCCCTGGGGGACTGAAGGGGCTGAAACTCCTCCAGGTGGGCATCAGTGGCAACTCCTGCCCCATTTTTTATGGTTGCTATGACATCGTGGCGGCAGGAACAATGGTTGTAGAGCACAGAGCCATCTCTGCCTTCCCAGAAACAGGGCATGAAAACCAGCAGTGCTCTGTGGGACTGCAGGGGGCAGGAGTGGGGACGGACGCCTCTCCGCGGAGCCCTGCTTTCTGTTCTGTGCAGTCGCTCGTGCCCCCAAATCTGCACAGACCACGGCTTAGGAAGCTTGTGACTTCCCTTGGCTCCCTGGTCCCCAGGATTCTGTTCTCCCATGTTCCTCTCTGTCCCCTCCTGACTGTCCCTCCCCCCAGCCTCAGTCTGAGGTCTTCAGAGTCATGGGGGTTGGGACAAGACTGGCTGTTCCCCAAGTCCTGTGTAAAGGAGGACACAGCCTGCCCTGCACACTCACCTCTCATCTCAGTGACAATGGCCCTGGATGGAGGCAAAGGGGCTGCTGTGAGCAGAATACCCTTTGCTCCCTCCGACCCCACATTTCCCAGGCCCCCACATACCTGGGAAGTGGTTGCTTAAGAATGCAGAGCGGGCCTGGCGTCCTGTGTGTGATGAGGCTGCTCCCAAGTCCATACGGATAAATAGTCAGTCCGGATGAAGTTCAACTGCAAGGTCATTCAGAGCAGATAAGTCACTCTTGTTCCAGGCACGCTGCCAGTGAGGCTTCGCTTTTTTTTTTTTTTTTTTTTAAGATTTATTTTTTATTTATACATACAAGCTGGGGTACAAGCCAGAGCTGTGGGGCGGCGAGAGGGTTCACCAGAGACAGAGCGGGTAGTAGAACAGGCAGATCGGAAATACACTGCTGAGGGGAGCAGCGGGCAAGGCAGGAGAGGTCTGCCGCGCCATGTGGGATTCTCCCCGGCCAGGCGTCGAACTCGCGTCGCCGCTGCTGACAGCTCCACAGCGCAACGCTTAACCACTGCGCCACCGGGGAGGCCCCAGGCTTCGCTTTTGCTGTGGGAGGGCGGAGGGGAGAGAGTATGTGAGCTGGTGTTCAGGAGAATCTAATCCCACCACATCCCAATGCAAGAGCATTACTCTTCTCTTAAAGTCCCCTTTGTGGATAAAGGAGAAAACATAGTCCTTTTTTTTTTAAGATTTATTTATTTGTGCATACAAGCTGGGGCACAGGCCAGAGGTGTGGGGCGGCGAGAGGGCCCACCAGAGACATAGTGCAGCACAGGCAGACTGATGGAAACACACTGCTGAGGGGAGCAGTGGGCAAGGCAGGAGAAGTCTGCCGCGCCATGTGGGAATCTCCCCGGCTGGCCATTGAACCCACGTCACCGCCGCTGACAGCTCCACAGTGCAGTGCCCAACCGCTGCGCCACAGGGGAGGCCCAGCACAATCCTTTTATATGCGATTATATTTCTTATGAACTTTGTTTCATAGGAAATCCTCTCCCTCCTGCCTCCCCACCATTGACAAAATTATAACGCACAACAGTTTGCGTTCCCTGCCAAATGACCTAGAGCCCTAATCCACATCTGCAGTGTCCAGGTGGGAAGCCTGGGCTGGGGTCAGCACCATGATCTCTGGCCAGTGGTCTTGGTAGGAACCTGCACTAGCTGTGACTGAGCGAGTTCACTGACACGCCTTAGTTTGGCAACACACAGACACTCAGAAAATATACCTACTGTACATTCATTCATTTCTGCCCTTTTCCCTAAAGAAGTAAGTCTCATAAAATAGAGATTTGTCCATTTTTTCACCCTGTTCAATACTCGGGACCTCAATAAATTTTTTTAAAAAGATTTATTTTTTATTTTTGCATACAAGCTGGGGTGCAGGCCTGAGGTGTGGGGTGGTGAGAGGGTTCACCAGAGACAGAGTGGGGAGCAGAACAGGCAGATTGACCTAAATACACTGCTGAAGGGAGCAGCGGGCGAGACAGGAGAGGTCTGCTGTGCCATGCGGGAAGCTCCCTGGCAGGGCATTGAACTCGCACCACAGCTGCCATCAGCTCCACAGCGCTGCGCTTAACTGGTTGCGCCACCAGGGAGGCCCCAATAAATATTTTTTAAAAATATTTATTTATTTATGCATACAAGCTGGGGTGTATGCCAGAGGTGTGGGGGGCTGAGAGGATTCACCAGAGACAGAGTGGGGAGCAAAACAGGCAGATCGACTGAAATACACTGCTGAGGGGAACAGCGGGCGAGGCAGGAGAGGTCTGCTGTGCCATGTGGGAAGCTCCCCGGCCCGGCATCGAACTCATGCTGCAGTGGCTCTGGATAGCTTCATAGTGCTGAAACTTAACACGTTGCACCACCAGGGAGGCCTTCAATAAATGTTTTTTCAGTGAAAGAATAAAGAAGAAAGGGAAAGTAAGGATCTGAAGGTGAAGGTAGGGGAGGAAGTGGGGCCAGGAAGGAAAGAAGTGGCTGCATCAGGAGCTGGTGAGACCTGTGATTGAGGTGTCCTTGAACACGTTGGGAAATGAGGCTTTGCCCACCCTCATGCCCAGTTTAGCTTTGGACTCGCTCCTCAAACCGTTCGGTAAAAAATGGCTCCAATTCTCACTGGGATATTATGAAGCCATTTTCCCAGGACAGGCAGGGGAGAGATTTTCAGAACTAGGTTTAATATGGGCTCTATTTTCCTAGCATAATTCTAGGCAGCAAGGACTTTTCCCACGTGGGGAAACAGGCAGATTAGTTTCTCTGAATTTCCTGTCCCCAGAAAAGAATGACACCATCATCCTACCAGAGTAGATCCCACCTCAAGATCTGCTTTCCTTGCTTATCCATAGACGCTCATTCTTATTCATTTTCCGTTTTAACTGTCCTTGAGAAGACTAGAGCCTCTGTCCTGCCCTGGAGCCACATGCAATCCTTATTCATTTTGCCACCAAGGACAGTTCCAGTCTCTTGGCATCTGACTTCCTCAGGCTCCGCACAGACAGAAGCACTGAGCCACCCAAAAGCTTGGGGACACATTGGTGAGTTCCACTAAGAATGGGCTCAGCTCTGTCCCATGAAAACTGGGTGGGGCTGAATTCCCCCATGGTCCTTTCCCAAGGTCCAGAGCCAGTGGGTCGTCAAAGCTTGCCAGGTGGTCCCGTGAGACCCACGCTGAAAAGGTGATTTAACTACTGCGAAGCTGCTTTCTCTGCACTTAACAACGGGGTCAGTTTAGCTTGGTGAGTAAACCATGGGCTCTGGGGTCAGCCGACCTACTCTAACCATCAGCACGCAAAGGGTGAGTCATGAAACGGCGGGGGAAGGGCATCTCCAGCACGGACCAGCTGGGCTGTAAATCAACTACGCAAACGAACGCCAAGTGCCAGGCACACAGCAGGTCCTCGGCGCGTGGACAGTCATTGCACTAACGCTAAATCAAGGAAACGTGCGTTCCTGCGCGGGAGCTGGCGGAGGCCTCCCGAAGGCCGCCGAGCCCACGGCGCGCGCTGCGCCGGTCCCCCAAGCCCGGGGAGAACACTGCCGGGCGAAATCTCGGGCGAGACTACAGCCGCACGGCCTTTAAATCCACGATCTCGCGACAGTCACGATCTCACGACTGTTCACGAACTCTCGCGGCAGCGAATCAGCTTGCGGCATCTAGGAGGGGGCGGGACTTCCGGCCGCTGCACGCACGAGTCCCGGCCCCGCCCCGGAACTGCGGTGGGCGCTGCAGCTGGGGGTCTTCAGCCGTGGTTTCCCAGGCGGCTGAGGGGGAGCGGCGCGGACGCCACACGGTGAGTCCCGGAGTGCTGGGGCGGGCTCTTGGATTCCCTCCGCGGGCCTCTCCAGGCCTCTGGGTTCTCGGGTTCAGGGAGGGCGGCCGTCGGCGGGGGCCGCCTCGTCAAGCCGCCCGCCTCACCCCGCGGCTGGGCCTCTTTTGCGGGCTTCCACGCTCGGGCCTCGGGCTTTGCGCTGGTGGCACCGGCTCGAAGCTGCGTCAGGGCGCGAGCGCGGGCCGGAGGGCCGGGAGGAGGGGCCCCGCTTGCTTGGCCGGCCTGTGCGCCGGCGGCCACCCCCACCCCTCTCGGGTGATCCTGGGATGGGGATGGGCCCGGCGCTGACGTGCGTCCCGCGAGAGGCGCCGCGCCGAGCGCTTTGGAACCTGCGTCACCTTGTGTTCGCGTCGCGAGCCGGGGAGACGCATCTCAGCGGCCCCGTTTCACTGCCGGGGGGAGGCGCCCAGAGATGGATGGTGCCGCGAGGTTGACCTTTGCCTTTTCCACGGCATCAGTTCCTGACCTTTTTGGAAAGGGGGACATGAATTGAGCGCCGCTCAAACGACACGTGTTCAATGGGTCTTCGGTTCCTGAAAATACAAGGAAAAGGCTGGGTGGGTTTTAAGCTGTTTGGCAGAAAACAGAACCGTAGATCAGGCAGTGTCGTCTTCAGGCAAGGACTGAGAAGGAAGAAAACCGCACTTTTTATAAAGCTGGCACCCTCAGGGCTCCACGCCTTTTTCCCCCACCCCCCCTAAAAATACCTCCCCGGATTCTTACCCTGCCTTGATAGTGACTTCAGTGTGGCAGGCTCCATCCTCCGTGCTTTACATAACACATTGTTCAACTTAGATACTATTAGGCCTCTCTGCTTTTTAAAAAGGTAAGAACACAGGTTCAGACCTCTGTGATTGAACAGGACTGTCCAAGGACACCCAGGCTACAAGTATTGGGTCTGGAATGCAAACCAGATCTGGCTCATTTGTCTTCCCACCATCTCCTGTGTCCTCTTTGTTCCAGGCCAGTAGAGTACCCCTACTCTCTGGGGGTATCTCTTTCCCTCCATTGCCTTCTGTAGTGGGGAGCATCAGCCTTAGAGCCATCTTTGCCCTCATCTTTGTAGGACCTGATATTGTGTAGGCAGCTTAGAAAATGTTGGTTGCCTCAGATCTCAGTGTTTCTTGTTTGCCAACCTAATGGAGCATTTCTCTCTTCATCTAGCAACCATGAAGTTGAAGGAGACAAAATCGAGGCCAAACCCACCAAACTTTGGCAAATTTAAGACAAAGGGGATCAAAGTTGTGGGAAAATGGAAGCAGGTAGAGATTGACCCAAATATGTTTGCAGACGGACAGATGGATGATTTAGTGTGTTTTGAGGAGCTGACAGATTACCAGTTGGTCTCCTCTGCCAAGAATTCTTCCAGTCTTTTCTCTAAGGAGAAACCCAAGAAGAGAAAGGCACAAGCTGTTTCAGAAGGAGAGGAGGAAGGAGAGTCTGGCTCCTCAAAGAAAAAGATGAAGTTAAAGAAGAGTAAAGATGTGAAAACTGAAGGAACCAGTGCCCAGAAAGAGGTTAAGACCCAAGATGCTGAGCCAGAGCCCCAGGAAGATGGCACCGTTTGTCCTGATCCCGTGGTTGGGGAGATGGCATCAGGAAGCGATGTCCAGTCTCTTCCAAAAAAGAAGAAAAAGAGAGGGAAAAAAAAAGTGGAACCCTCTCAGGGCACTACTACAAAGGTGCCTAAAAGAGCGAAGACGTGGATGCCTGAAACGTGTGACCAGAAGGTAGATGTCTCAGCTTGGAAGGACCTGTTTGTACCCAAGCCGGTTCTCCGAGCACTCAGCTTTCTAGGTTTCTCTGCACCCACACCGATCCAGGCTCTAACATTGGCACCTGCCATCCGTGATAAGTTGGACATCCTTGGTGCTGCTGAGACAGGTAATAGCATCCTGACCAGGGTAGGTTGCTTCTGGGTTGAGCCTGTGGCTGCTCGAAGGCTGGATGATTGGGAGTGGATTCTGTGAGGAACATGACCAAAAGCAGTGGCGACAGAAGGTGTTCACAGGTCAGCTAGCTCTGCTTGCAATCTGCGTTGTCCTGATTGTTACCCTAGACAGGTTCCTTTATCTTCCTGAGTCCTAGAGACCCCGTTGTAAAAGAGATGACAGTAGTGCCTCCATCTTTCGTAGTGTGGATTAAAATCAATTGCTACAGTAAAGCTTACATGGTATATTGTAAGTGATATGCAAATGGTATGTTCCCCCTATTTTCACACTTTTTCTAAATGACTCAAAGCGGTAAAGTAGGACTAAGATCAGCCTACCAAAGAGGTAGATCTGCATTAGTCTAGGGAGAAGTGTCTAATTCTCGGGAGTTGTCCAAAGATAAAATGGGTCGCTTTAGGAGTTGGTTAGTTAGTTTGTCATTGGAAGGATGTAAGAGTGGTAGATAATCACGCGGTGGATTTGGTCATGAGCTGATTGTTAGGATTGAGCACTATTTTAAAGTTCCCTCATTATTGGGCTGAGCCTTTGTGAAGCGGTGACAGGTTGACTTACCCTGGGGGTAGACTAGACCACTGACTGGGAAGCGGAGAGCTTGTGGTGCCTGAATATATAGTCCAACTGAACCAGTAGTGTCTAATAGAAATACATATAATGTACACCACACAATGTAATTTGATTTCTAGGAGCTACTTTTTTGAATAGTAAAAATAAGCAGGTGGAAAAAAAACTCAATACGTAGATGATGAGAACACTTAGAGATATTTTATGTCTTATTTTTACAGTAAATTTTTAGAATTTGATATGTATTTTCAAGTTGCAACACATTTTAGTTTAGAGTAACCGCACTTTAAGTGCTCAATAGCCATGTGTGGCTGATGCTTCCATATTATATGCCCAGGAAGGTCATCAGGACACTGTGTGTTGGGTTTCTGGAAGGGGGGTCAGGTAACTTAGGGTGAAGTCCCATATAAAGAGACACATAGGTGGAAGAGGTAGGAAACCCCAGGGAAGGGGAATGGAGGTCCTAGTAATAGCTTGGAACATTTACTGAGCATTTAAGATTTGTCATGTGCTATGTTAAGTGCATTGTAGAGAGGAACTCAGTTCTTACACCCACCCTAAGGTTTGTTCTGTTATTCCAGTTTCACTCTGTTGCGGAAACTTGGGCCTCGCAGAGGGTAGACGGTGTCCTTAAAACTGCGTAACCGAGAGTGGCAGGGCCTGAGTTAGACACTAGGTCTGTGTGCTAAGCATTCTGCTGTGCTGCTTTGTTGTGCCCTAGCCTGGAAATAAGTTTCTGGAAGGCAAAGACAGTGCTGTGGGAGCCACTGTGGCTAGAACCTGACGTTTGGGTTCATGACATGGCTCCGGGCAGGGGATCCCCAGGGACTGTGTAGCTTGTAGGTCCAGCATCAGAAAGCCCTTCGGACCATAACCCATGTAGAAAATGAATGTGTGCATCCACCCCCAAGAGATCCTTCCGGCTCTTTGTCAACGCTTCCTTCCTGGGTTGCCCTTCTTGCTTATTCCCAGCAACCTCTAGATTAGTTTGCATTTTCCAGAATTTTTATATGGAATTACACAATATTTATTTTTGCGGGGGTGGGAGAGAGCCAGGTGGTGTCTGCTCTTTCACTTAGCAATGTGCTTTGAGATACAACCACGTTCTTGCAGATACCAATACACAGTTCATTTCATCTGTTGACGGAGATTTACGTTTTAGGTTTTGGCTGTTACAACTAAAGTGACTATAAATACTAGTGTTATCAGTCGTGGTATGTTTATATTCTTTAATTTCTGTTTGGTAAATACCTTCTGTAGAATGGGTGTGTCTCGTGGTATGTGTAACTTTCAGCAGGTTTCTTTTTTACACACCCACCTGGTGTTAGGAGAGTTTGAATTGGTTCGTGTCTGTACTGATCCTTAGTGTCATGTCTTTATTTTAAACTTTAAATGTTTTAGTGCTATTTCCTGTGGCCTTAGTTGGCATTTCCCTAGTGACTAAGCATCTTTTCAGGTGCCAATTTGTTATCCTTATTATCTTTGCTGGTGGTTGTTCATTTCTTTTGCCCATTTAAAATTGGGTTTTCCTACTGAATTTATATTCTTCATACTCCTTTCTTATCAGATGTGATTTGCATTTTCCCCCTCTAAGTCTGTGTCTTGTGTTTTCATTCTCTTTAGAGTGTCTTTCAAAAAATTCCCTGTTTTTCTGGAGTTAAGAGGATCACTTTTTCCTTTATGGACGTGTTTAAGCATTGCCTTTCCCAAGATCACAAAGATTTTCTTCTGGAAATGTTTAATCATTTTTGGTTCTAACCAAAGGTTTCAATCTTTGGTTCCTATTGGGTAGATTTTGTTTATGGTGAGAAATGTGAATCAGACTTGTTTTTTTCATTTTGGGCACATGGCTATTTATTCCTGCACCATTTGTTGAAAATGTATCATTTTGTTGAAAGGCAGTTCTTTCTCTGCTGAATTGTATTTGTATTTCTTTTGAAAAATCAATGACCTTATGCAGTTATCTGGAATTTTTCTTTCCATTGATCTATTTTGGTCTGTCTTTACCCCAATACTTAATCTTGAATGTACAGTAGCTTTAGAGTAAGTCTTAAAATGAGGTAGTTTCAGTCCTCCAGCTTTGTTCTTTTAAGTTAGAAAATCCTGAGTATTGTAGGCCCTTTACTTTCTCATACCAATTTTAAAATCAATTTGTCAATTTCTACCAAAAAACCAGGTGGTATTTGGATTGGGATTATGATTGTAGAACAAACTGAGAACACATGACAGCTTGACAGTATACATTTCCAGTCCACAAATTTATTATATTTACTCATTTTTGTTAGGTCTTTAATTTTTCATTTTTCTTAGCAATGTTTTCAAGATTTTACATAATGTGTGTTTTGTATTTCTGATTGTTGCTGATGAATGGAAATGAGACGGATGTGTATGTTTATTTTATCCTGCAATTTAGTACCTGTAAGTAGTTTCTTAAAGATTCAAGAGGATTTTCTACAAAGACGATTATATCATACCTTTTTGCTTGTTTTTTTGTCCTGCTGTACTGGCTAAAGCCTCTTGTACAATTTTCAGTAAAGCCTCGTGTACAGTGGTACAGTGGGCACCATTTGGGACATCATTTGAGGGAAAACATCGTTATTCTGTGTGACGTTCGCTGTAGGTTTTTTATAGATGCACTTGATAAAGTTGGTAAAATTCTCCATTTCTAGTTTGTTGGACATTTTTGTCAAGAACAGTTGTTGGATATTTTTCAAATGCTTCTTCTAAATATATATGTGATTTTTCCATTTTAGACTGTTTATAATATGAATTAATTTATTTCATTATTAAACTAAACTTACATTGCAAGGATAACTCAGCTTTGGTTACAGTGCATTATTCTGTTTATAGATTATTGAATTTGATTTGATCAAATTTTGTTGAGAATTTTAGATTTTCTGTTCACGGTATATTGAGCTGTAGTTTTCCTGTAACGTCTTTGACTGGTTTTTGGAATAAAAACAGTGCAGACATGGGCTTCCCCAGGCGCTGTGCTGTGGAGCTGTTGGCAGTGGCAATGCAAGTTCAACACCCACCCTGGGAGATTCCCTCATATCGTGGCATATCTCTCCTGCCTCGCCCGCTGCTCCCGTCAGCGTGTATTTCCGTCGATTTGCCTGTTCTGCTCCCCACTCTCTTTCTCTTTCTGGTGAACCCTCTCGCAGCCCCACACCTCTGGCCTGTACCCCAGCTAGTATGCAAAAATAAATAAATCTTAAAAAAAAAACCCAACAGTGCAGACCTCCCAGTGGTTTGGCGTACTCTGTTCAATTTTCTGAAAGAGATTGTGTAGACTTGGTATTTTTTCTGTCTTAAATATTTGATATAAACGATCTGGACCTGTACTTTTTGTGGGATGGTTTTTAATGACAAATTTAATATAAGAAATATTCATTATTTTTTCGAGGGATAGTTTTCACTTGCACTTCAGTTATTTTTTTCTGTATTTTGAAACTCTTGTTACTAAGTGCATGAATGTTTAGAGCTGTTGTAATCTCTAAATGAATAGCTCCTTTCATTATCAAGTGGCCCTCTTTTTCCTGGCAGTATTCTTTGTTCTAAAATCTCCTTGTCTGTCAATAATGTAGCTCTTCCAGCTTTATTTTGATTAACATTAGCATTAACATAGTGTGTCTTTTTCTTTACTTTTACTTAGGACCCATTTATATTTTTATATTTAAACTTGGTTTTTTGCAGGCAACATGTAGTTGGGATTTGCTGTTTAATCTGACTTTAACTAGGGTGTTGAGGTCATTTACATTTAATGTGATTATTGATAATGGTTGTGTTTCAGTCTGTTATTTCACAATTTGTTTTCTCTCCCAGTTACTCCTTGTTCCCTTTTTCCTCTTGTACCTTTCTTTAGGGTGAATATTTTTTTATGACATTTTCTTCATAGCTATTATCTTTGTAATGTCCTTTTTGTGGTTGTTTTTGGGTCGACAGTAGTTTTACTATATTATAGTTAACTTCAAGTGACAGTTTACTGCTACACATGTAATAAAAGAATCTTTTAAGAGTATTTTTCCTTTCAGTTGTGCTTTTTGTTTTATACATGTTATGTGTTAGAAATTCCAATTTTTTAAAAAATTTTTTGCTTGCGCAATTAGTTTTGTTTTTTTTTTAAAGATGTTTAATTATGAAAAAGCATTCTTTCATATTTGCCACGTTATCTTTTCTGGTGCTCTTAGTTCCTACATGAAGAGCCAGATTGTTTTCCCTAATCTTTTCTTCTGCATGTAAAACTTTCTTTAATATTTCTTGTACTCCAGATCTGCTGCTGCTGAATTATCTCAGTTTTTCTAGAGTATTAAAAAAGATAATCTTCTCAGTATTCTTTAAAAAGTCTTGAATTTGCATTTGTTTTGAAACATTTTTGCTGAGTGTAGTTCTAGATTTGTTAGATTTTTTTTTCAGGTCTTCCAATAAAGATGTTAGACTGTCTACTGGCTTTAATTCTTTCAGAAAAAAAGTTTGTTTTATCTGAAGTTTTACGGGCCTGTTTTGTGTGTGTGTGTGTGTGTTTTGTTTGTTTGTTTTGCTTATAGTGCCTTGTTTCCTTGTGTGGTTAGCTTGTCTTTTTTTTTTTTTTTTTAACTGAGAGCTGCTCATTTTCCTATGATAATTTTAAGGGTTGAGGCTTACGATAAAGGTATTTTCTTGAAAAATTAAGAAAATTTTCATTTATCCTCTTCTTTTTAACCAAAGAAAGGTCTTGGAAAATAATGGTAGATTTCTGTTTCCTCCCCTCTCAACCCCCACCCCCTCCCATAGTGGTGGTGTTGCTGCAAAACCACAAACACACACAAATTTGCCCCATCTTTTTAGGGTTTCATTCTTGGCTGTTTGTCTCTAGTATATCATTGGTGGCCTCAGACTTTGGTGCCAGTCCGCTAGGCTTTTCCTTTAGCTCCTGGTGTTGTCTGGTTGCAGTGCTATGGGGGAACCTGTGCAAAGTAGATGAACCTTGAGTTGGTCATAGTAGAGCTTAGATATTTTAGGGTCCCTTATTTTGTGTGAAAGAAAGAACCCCGAACAGAAGTTTGTACATCTGTTGATTCACACTGTCTTGGCTTTTGTTTTTTGTTTACTTCTAAGGAAGCGGGAAAACGCTGGCTTTTGCCATTCCAATGATTCATGCAGTGCTGCAGTGGCAGGTGAAGAAGAAGCAGCCTGCCCTATCTCCAAGTAACACTGGAGAGTCACCTGAAGAAACCAAAATGGAGACAGGAACCAAGTCTGGGCCACCAAACAAAGCTGAAACTGAGTCTGGAGCTTTGCCTGATGGATGTGGAATTGAGAGTGCGGCACTGCCTCAAGAGACTGGAATGAAGACTCCGGTGCCACCCAGCCAGGCCGGAGCCAACACCGGAGCTGCAGTCTCTGGCTGGGTGCTGCCCTCCTGTGATGATGGTGCTGGTGAAGGACCTTCTTCCCTAATCAAGGAGACACCAGCAGCCTGTCAGGATGAAGACAGTGAGGAGAAGCTTGATGAAGAGAATAATGGAAAGTTAAGACCAGGGTTGGGTGGCAAAATTGCCACCTGTAAAGCACATTCAAAGCGTCCACTGCTTGGACTGGTTCTCACTCCTACTCGAGAGCTGGCTGTTCAGGTCAAACAGCACATCGATGCTGTGGCAAAGTTTACAGGTGAGGGTTAGTTTTATTTAATATTTCCTAAGAGTACCCTAGGTGCTGAGCTGGTGAATGAGGTGTGTATCCTCTCCTCTAGGGGGTCCCTTTTGTCCTCCAGGGAATTGAGTCCTAAGGAAAATTGTTTGAGTGACACCAAGTTTCCCAAGCATAATACATAGTTAATGCATTCTCTCTACTATGGATGCTTAGGAAAGGAGTTGGCAGCTGTTTAGGGGTTGGTTGCCTATTTTTATAAATCAAGTTTGATTGGAATGCACCGTATTGTGTATGATGTTTCCCTCCAGGGGTCATGTATCTTCGTGTCTTGCACTACTAAGGCTGAGTGATGTTAGCTGCTGACTGACAGAGACCATTTAGCTAGCCCACAAGGCCAAAAATGTTTACTCTTTCTCTGCCTTAGGACACTAGGATGCAGTGCTCGCAGATAATTCCTTGAGGAATTTTATAACAAAACCGAGTTATTTACCACTATAGCTTTACTACGTGTGAGGCACATTGCTTAGTGCTTTGCGAGTGTGATCCTGTGTGTTCCTTCCATGCTGGTATCTGAGGGGTCCTCTGTGAGAGGAGAAGAGAGCGATAGACTTGGGAGGTGATTCACGCCGAGTAATTTTCGGAATAGGCAGGGCTTCCCAGGGATGACATGTTGGGCCTTGCAAGTGTCACTGTTCACAACACTGTGTTGTACCACTGCTCAGGCTTGTTTTTGAGCCTTGGATGTAAGCGTGTTTGAGTGCAAATCCAGCCCTCCTGTTGTTGCTAGAGGAGAGGATATTGAAAGAAATGAGGTTGGGGAACTAGGAGGGGCCCAGATTGTAGAAGACTTGACAAACCTTACAGGAGTGGCATCAAAAGTGAGGCCAGCCAGGTCTCTTAGCACCTCCCTGGAGAAGGGGAGCTGTCCTGGTAACTACCTCTGCAAATGTGGGGGGCCCTTTGTCAGCCATGGAAGAAAACAGACAGACTGAGTAAAAGTGTCCCTTATGTTTTGTCTACTTTAGGAATTAAAACCGCTATTTTGGTTGGTGGAATGTCCACACAGAAACAGCAAAGGATGCTGAACCGCCAGCCTGAGATTGTAATTGCCACACCAGGCCGACTATGGGAACTAGTTAAAGAAAAGCACCCTCATTTGAGCAACCTTCGGCAGCTCAGGTGAGACAGTGCATCCTCTCCTCCTGACCTCCATTCTGAAGTGAACCTAAGGTGACATGAGTGTGTGTGCCTTCTGCTTGCCCAGAGTGTTCCTGCGGTACTGGCAGACTTTGGCCTTTAGAAAGCCAAATACGCGTGGAGGACATTGAAGCCCTGGTAGAGGTGGTTGGTCCTGGTGGTATAGGGGGGTGGGGGGTGGGGGTGGGGGGAGTAATACGTGCTATGCATGACTCCTCTTCCCTGCCAGTAACCAGGTTCTGTGGGTCTGCAGGTGCCTGGTGATTGATGAGGCTGACCGGATGGTTGAGAAAGGGCACTTTGCTGAGCTCTCACAGCTGCTCGAGATGCTCAGTGACTCCCAGTATAATCCAAAGAGACAGACACTTGTTTTTTCTGCCACACTGACCCTGATACATCAAGCTCCTGCTCGACTCCTTCACAAGAAGCACACTAAGAAAATCGACAAAACTGCCAAACTTGACCTTCTCATGCAAAAGATTGGCATGAGGGGCAAGCCTAAGGTCATTGACCTCACAAGGAATGAGGGCACTGTGGAGACACTGACAGAGACCAAAATCCATTGCGAAACTGATGAAAAGGACTTATACCTGTACTACTTCTTGATGCAGCATCCGGGCCGCACCTTAGTGTTTGCCAATAGTATCTCCTGCATCAAACGTCTCTCTGGGCTCCTCAAAGTCCTGGATATCATGCCACTGACCCTGCACGCCTGCATGCACCAGAAGCAGAGGCTCAGAAACCTGGAGCAGTTTGCCCGTCTGGAAGAGTAAGTTAGGCACATCCCGGGAGCCCAGCTTCTAGCCACTGGGCCAAGGGTGCCAGGGTGGTGGGGAGACGGTGGGAAACTTGTTTTTCATCATGGGGGCCTTACACAGTGGAAGGTAGACTTTTTTAAAGCACAGCAGGAGACAGACTCACCCTCATCTAGTGCATTTGGTAATATAGTGCTTATGGGTAATGTCCAGTATCATTCCATAATAATGAGTAATGGTGACAATTATACTTCCTGTTTTTGATACTTAAGAATAGATTAAATATTATGCTGGTATTTTAGGTAGATTATCACTTTCTCTTCTAACATGGTTGAGATGAAGCAGAGTAGATCGTGATTATAATAATGGACTAGAGCCAGACTACCTGAGGTCAGATCTGACTGCCACTCCCTGGCTGGTCAGATAATACTTCTCTGGTTTCAGCTTTCTCTTGGTTAATATAATAATAGAAGCCATCTCAGTGTAGTTAAAAGGATTAAGTAAACCTCTGTATATAATGTATTTGGAACAGTCCTGGCAATACACTGTGTGCCTGCTAAATGTTAGCTTTAACACTTACTGATCACTTTCATTCTTATTTTCATTTTATATATGAAAAATGTAGGATCTAAAAATGTTTGTCAGCTTGCCCAAGCCTAAAAGTGACAAAGCTGGGTTTCAGGTGAGCCGCTCCGACCTCAGAACCCTTGCTGTCATTGTCCCTCGGTAGACTCCCAGTATGAGGTAACTCTATGAGGTGCATAGAGAGAGAAGGGATTCAGTAATAGCATACTCTGAATATTACCCAGCTGCCTGTACGCAGATACCCAGCCCAATGGCCTTCGCCCAAAGTGAGGTAGCTGAGGTCTGAATCAAGCTTTCTAGAGGTTAAAGGCATCTTCTGGTGGGGAGCCACCAAAAAGGAAGTTAGGAAGGCCCCAGAGACTTGGGACACAAGGAGAGACCTGACATTGAAAATGTACCATATAATCCACCATAAGCTCAAGATGACAACTATCACTGTCTCTGCCAAGAACCAGGGGCACCCTCCCTAAGAGTCTTGTCTACATGTCTCTTCTCCAAGTGACTCCTCTCCCTCCTGGTTTCACTTAGCTCCATACCAGCTACCCCCCATTCAGGAAGTACAGTTAATGCAGAATTGTAGGCCGTGACAGCTGCATGTAAGTGGGAGCAGGGCAGATGACATCTATTCACTGTGGTAGCTTCTCCCCCTTTTACCGAGACGCATTTGTAACATACATATTAAGAAACTTAACCCATCACAAATTATTGAGTGTTTCATGAACCACACACTGTTTTAGAGGCTGACTGTAGAGCAATGTATAATACAGAGTGCTTGCTCTGATGGAGCTTACTTTCTTTCCAGTGGTGGGAGAGAATATATTCAAAAGTAGGTATGTAGTATATGTTGAATGGGGAGAAGAGAGTGGGTGTGTAGTCAAGGAAGCTTCTCTGATAGGTGAGATTTGAATAGAGAATGATAAAAATAACAAAATGCGACTATCTGAGGAAGACCTTTATTATTATTATTATTTTTTTTAAAGATTTATTTTTTATTTATATATACAAGCTGGGGTACAGGCCAGAGGCGCGGGGCAGCGAGAGGGCTCACCAGAGACAGAGCGGGCAGCAGAACAGGCAGAGCAGAAATACACTGCTGAGGGGAGCAGCGGGCAAGGCAGGAGAGGTCTGCCACGCCATGTGGGATCCTCCCTGGCCGGGCGTCGAACTCGCGTCGCCGCTGCCGACAGCTCCATAGCGCAGCGCTTAACCGCTGCGCCACCGGGGAGGCCCACCTTTATTATTTTTTAAAGATTTATTTCTTTACGCATACAAGCTGGGGTGCATGCCAGAATGTGGGGGGTGAGAGGGTTCACCAGAGACAGTGGGGAGCAGAACAGGCAGAGCAGCGGAAATACACTGCTGAGGGGAGCAGCGGGCGAGGCAGGAGAGGTCTGCTGTGCCATGTGGGAAGCTCCTTGGCCGGGCATCAAACTCGTGCTGCATTGGTTCTGGATAGCTTCATAGTGCTGCGCTTAACATGTTGCGCCACCAGGGAGGCCCTGAGAAAGACCTCAGACCTTTAAAGCAAGTACAGAGTCTGGTGGCAAGAACATGTTTGGCATCTGTAAGGGACAGCAAGGAGAGCAAGCACTATGTAGCTGGAGGAAGTAACAGGATGACAAGAATTCGAATGTGCCCTCACTTAATTGACTTGAGGTGGCCCTTTGCTCTTGTAGGGTTTGTCTTGTTGATTGTGGTCAGTGAGGACCTGGGTTTGGAGCCTGGTTGCACAGCCAAAAACTGCGTGTACCTGGGGTAGTTAATCTCTCTGAACTTCAGTTTCCTCATCTGTAAAAAGGGATGATAGCATTAATCTCAAGGGTGTTTGTAAGGATCATAGTGTTTAAGGCATTCAGTGGTCAGAATTTGATTAATGATGGCAATTAGTTGTTAATGAGCTTTTTCTCCACCACAGCTGTGTTCTCCTGGCAACAGATGTGGCAGCTCGGGGCCTGGATATTCCTAAAGTCCAGCATGTCATCCATTACCAGGTAGGGGCATCGGGGTATTTATAAGCATCTTCTTGCACTGAATGGGGGAATTTTTAAAGCAAGGATGTTGGAAATGATGGGGAAAAATTGTTGTTCCCAAGTCTCATGCAGTAGAGAATACGATGGGCATCTAGTAACCAGCTCCTGCTACTTTGGAGCACTGGTAGGATTTTCAGGAAAAAAATCTCTTGGCTTCGTCTGATGTCACATAACTCCTTTCTCTTTTACTTGGGCAATCTACTTGATGTTGGCAAGTTAGAGTATTAGTGTCTTATGAAATGGGCGTAATAATCAGGTAAAGTGTTACCCACATATAGAGATGTAGAAGAGTGTGGGAGTTAGGACCTGCTTAGACTTAAATCCCAGCTGTCTTTGTACCTGTTTCTTAAGTTCTTGTTAAGGTAAAGTAAGTTAATACATGTGGTACACGATAAACACTAAGCCCTGGCTGTCGTTGATAGTCACATCAGCTTAGTGCATGTGCCTGACAAATACTGCCACAGAGGTGGGCTCCAGGGCCAGAGGCCAGCATGTGCGTGCTGCTCCGCTGCTTCGTGGTTTGTTAGCTTTGCGCGAGTTAGTGCCTGTGTCGTTATTCGTGAAGTGGGAGCGTGTTAATGAGAGTTAAAGGTGCTAATGCTGATGAGGCGCCTAGCACAGTATAAGTGCTCAATAGATGGTGTTATTATGACAATATTGTTTTTCTCCTTTAATCTTTACTCTTGCTTTTCAAAATCTAAAAATGCCAGTTCATTTTTAGCTGATTTTATTCTTTATCTTTTTTGGGAAAGAGTTTGGGTCAGTCTTTGTGAGCAATATACAGATGAATAAAATACAGCCCTGGCCCTTAAGAAGTCTTAAATCCACTAAAGGAGATGAGATGATCACAACCATAATTAAAAGTGGAAGGCATTAGGAAGTTGCAAAATAGGGAAGAGATAGGTGACTTCTAGTTTGAGAGGTTGGGACGTGCTTTTCAAAAAATTGAGAGGATTTGGGTGTGGAGATAGGAAAGTAAGGAGAGAAGAGCGTGTGGGGGTGGAAGCTGGCCCAGGTACACTGGGTGTGTTGGGAGAGCGGTCGGTGCTAAGGTTGGAGGGATAAGGCCTTGATTAGCACATGGAACTCATTGCCGGTACCATTATGAACAGGGCAAGGTTTTGCATAGAGCACTGCTTTGAAAAAGATACTGAGTGTTGTTGGGCTCAGTGAAGAGGCTGTTAGGCTTGGTTATTGGTATACGTGCCACGGAGTTGGGCAAGGGGTGGCTTGTCACCACCCATGCCACACCTATGGTTAATAAATTCAGTAGAGGCAGCATAGCCCAGGGGGTTATCATGTGTTTGGAGCTGGACTGTTCAGTTTGAATCTGGTTCTACCATTTCACAGGATAACCTGGAGGGCGCAGTTTCACATCTGCTTCAGAGCCCTGACCTGTGTGGATGATCATGAAAGCATCTATTTCATGTTGTTATTGGAAGAAGTGTTTAAGATGGCCTGGCACATTGTCGTCGCTCAGCAAATAGGAGTTGTGATTACTGTCCTGTCACCGGAGTTTCTGTAGTTAAAAGGCCATGATGGGCCGAGCTTTGACACAGGAAGATGACACTGGCAGCTTTGGACTGGCCGGGGGAGGGGGAGTACTAGTGACTAACTCAGTGGACTGCCATTATCCAGTTGAGTGATGTGGGGCCTGGAGCCAGGGTGGGGATTATGGGAGGGTAGAGCCTACGTAAGGAACTGCCTAAACCTGGGCAGAGTTTGAATGTGGGACTGAGGGAGGAGGTCGGCCCGCGGTGTTGGTGAGGTTTCTAGCTGGGCTGGGAGGGAGGCGGCTTTCTGGCCTGAGGCAGAAGAGCATGTTCGGTGGTGGCCATGTATTGACTACTAGCTCCTCCTTTGGCAGGTCCCTCGAACCTCAGAAATTTATGTCCACCGGAGTGGTCGAACTGCTCGCGCCACCAATGAAGGCCTCAGCCTGATGCTGATTGGGCCTGAGGATGTGATCAACTTTAAGAAGATTTATAAAACCCTCAAGAAAGATGAGGATATCCCGTTGTTCCCTGTGCAGACAAAGTACATGGATGCAGTCAAGGTAAAAAGAGAAGCTGAAAGCCCAGTGCTAGTAGAGGGAAGGGACCGCGCCTGCTCCCTCCCCTGGCTATGAGGCTGGGGCATTGTAACCCTTGCAGGCTAAGGGATGGTTCTGCCAGCAGCTTACGTGGGGATTGTAAAAATGAAATAAAAAAGACTTGGGTTCACTGTACCTGCAGAAACGAGAGAGGGGAGTGACCCGGAAGTATAAGGAATGTTCTTCCAGAACCCATGCTTCATGCCTGCCCTGAAATCTTAACATTAAGCATGCTGGACTAGGGCAGTGAGCATGCTGTCTGGACAGCCACTCGGGTGATTGGAGGGCAGCGAGATTGGCATGTTTTATTTAGAGTAAAGGCTGGTCAAATTCCTGAAGCACATGCCAGTAACTGCCCAATTCCAGTAATAAAATTAGGCTTTTGGTTCAACCCAGTGGGCATTCACTCAGTGACTGCTGCTTACTGTGGGCCCCAGGGTACTGGGCACCAAGCAGGGTGGATTCTCCTCTCAAAGGTTCACAGACCGAGCCCACGCTGAAGTTCAGATCCAGATGGACCCCTGTGGGGTCAGTGGGCATGTGGTTATGTTGGTGGGAGATGAGGTTTCCTCCAACCCGCTCCGGGCGAGGTGTGAAGAGGAGATAGAATTCCAGGAATTAGGGGAACAGAAGCATAGAACAATTCAAAGATTGTTGACCCCTCTAGCTCAAAAGAAATGTTAACCTTGTGGGGAAATGTGGTGAGAGGTGAGGATGGAAATAGGGGGTTACAGGGAATGCTCCTTAGTAAGGAGGATGAGGCGCCACCCTGACTTCCTGTGGCTCTTGTCCCCCCATCAGATCTCCCATTTGGTCAGTGTATCCTGTCACTGCGGGCCCACCCCACACCTGTGAAAGGGGGAATTGAAATGTTTTAGCAGAGGGCAGCATGGGGAAGGGGAAAGCAGTCCTCTGAGTTGTTTTTTCTGTTCTTGTGAGCTGGGCCCTAACTCAGCTGTTGGAGTGATTCAGCGTCTCGGTTGCGGGAGCCTGCGGGAGTCTGGGGTGGGGTTCCTTATGGACGCCTGTAGATGGGGGGGCTTCCAAGTGGTGGGGCTCTTTGGCTTCCTCTTTGGTTTGGAAAGCTGGTTCGTGTGGTTGTGTACACACAAAGTAAATGATTGCTTTTTATCAGGAAACAAAATAAATGCATTTCGATGGGAAGTGAGGCGCATCTCACTGAGCACTGATCTCAGAAGCCTTCTTAAAAACACAACTTCATGAGGCTTTGCCAGAGATGGAACCCTCTGTCAGATGGACACTTTCTGTTCCTTTCCCTAGAAGCGAATCCACTTAGCTCGACAGATTGAGAAAGCCGAGTATCGGAACTTCCAGGCTTGTCTGCACAACTCTTGGATCGAGCAGGCAGCGGCTGCCCTAGAGATTGAGCTGGAAGAAGACATGTATAAGGGTGAGTGGATTGGATGGGACTCGAGGAAGGATACATTGAACTTTTCTTTGGGACTCTGTCACCCAGGTTCTTTCAAAATCAGCAAGCGCCTGTTCCTCCTCTGCATTAGGCCTTCATCCCAGCTGAGCCAGGAACCCTCCAACTTGGTTTCCTTGGGCTTGTCTGGAAACCTCAGCTGTGTCCCCCTTACAAAGGCAGCGGGTACAGAAATGTCAGGGTGGGCATGGCAGACATGGCCTGTGTTTGAGTGCCGGCCCCGCCCCTTAACTGATCGTGAGAGTCAGGTCAAGGTTCTTAATCTGTTGTGCCGAGACTGTCCTCATTTATAAACTGCAGGTCACCGGTACCTGCTTCCTGAGGTTCTTACGAAGACGGCTTGAGTTAATGACTATAAAGTACTTAAAGCAGTGCCTGGCCGGTAGAAAGCATGTGGTAGGAGTTACTGTTTAGCATCACTTTACCACTGTGTCTGTCTTCCAGTGATAAAGCTCCTCATCTCATTGGGTCTTCCCCGTGGCCCTTGACAGCGGGAATTACCTTCTTTCATACGGGAACTAAAGACTCAGAGAAGTGATTTTGGGAGTCAGCTCTGCTGCCAGTGTTGCCTGAGCCCCTGCTCTGAGGCTAAGGACTCAGGGAGGAACCTGCCAGAGGAAAGCGCTCAGAGCTCAGAGGATTGACACACCAGAGTTAGGGCTGGTGCTCTTTCCACCCTGCAAGTGGGCATCTTGGTAACAAGGCCACCACATCAGACACGCATTACCGTCTGTGCGCATAGAGGCCAGGAGCCAAGCCAGTGGGCTTACTAACGGGGAGCTGGCTCTTCTGGGAGCTCAGACTTGTGCTGCGTTCGTGAGGCCACGCTTCCATTCCCTTGGTCGTGACTGGCATGGAGCCCTTGGGCGTGCCCATCCCCCGCTTCTGGGGGTGCAGTCACAGCACTGGGGGCGGGGGGGGGGGTGCCGAAGAGCTGTGCTGCATGAACAGTGCTCCGCCTAGGCTTCTGCAGCTCTTGGTCTCCAAACCCCAGTCAGAAAGCGAGTACATTGGAGGAGGAAAGCTGATCTTTAAACCGGGACACTGGGTTTGACAGCTCTGTGAGCGCCTCCCAGTGACCGCTCTACACCTGAGTTTCCTTGTCTGTGAAATGAAGATGATTCCCATCTTATCGGGTTTTTGTTTTTTGTTTTTTTGTCTTTTTTAAAGATTTATTTATTTATGCACACAAGCTGGGGTACAGGCCAGAGGCATGGGGCTGTGAGAGGGTTCACCAGAGACAGAGTGGGAAGCAGAACAGGCAGATGGATGGAAATACACTGCTGAGGGGAGCAGCGGGCGAGGCAGGAGAGGTCTGCAGCACCATGTGGGAATCTCCCCGGCCGGGCATCGAACTCACGTCGTTGCTGCCGACAGCTCCACAGTGCAGCGCTTAACCTCTGCGCCACCAGGGAGGCCCCTTAGCGGGTTTTTGTGACTGAAGGACAGAGTGGCCCTAAGACTCCTGAACAGTCCCTCTTAATTGTTAGAAGCCAGCCAGCACTAGCTTCTGCAGGGGATTTTTGAGTCCTGCCTCCCAGAGTTCCAAAACATTTTTTATCACAAATACTGTCCGTCCCAGGAAACAGTCTTCCTTACAAATCATACCATAAGCTGATGGATTGTGTGTTGTGTTTCAAGGGGGAAAAGCTGACCAGCACGAAGAGCGACGGAGACAAAAGCAAATGAAACTCCTTAAGAAGGAGCTGCGCCATTTACTCTCACAGCCTCTGTTTAAAGATGACCTGAAAACCAAGTATCCAACTCAGTCTGGCAGACTGCCCGTGCTCATGGCTGCCCCAAGGAGTGAGTCTGCTCTGAGCTGCCTTTCCAAACAGAAGAAAAAGAAACCGAAACAGCAGCAGTCAAAGCCAAGTACAAGTGCAGATTAACTGCCCCCAGGTCAGCGCCTGTTGGTGACCACAGTGTCTGTTTTCTGGTTATATGGCAGGCGTCCTCCCACCCTCCCCTCTTCATCTCACTCCACTTCAACCCCAGATACTTAAAAATCTCCTCTTCCGCTGCCTATAGGGGAGATCTTGTGTTGTTTTGTGGTGTTTGGAGTAAGAATTCTATGAGCAGCTTAAGTATTTCTGTGTTCCAGTGTTTACAGCCTTCCTGTATGTTCCACTTGGTTTCCTAAATTAAAGCTAGTTGTCAGGCCAGCTTGTCTTCCTGAGTTTTTAGCCAGAATATGAGGGTGGTATCATTTATTTCAACATTACTTCACTGAGTGGTCTCCCTGGGCCGGCAGCGGGGCCTGTAGATGCGGTGGGCAATGTCATGTCCTCTGGCTGCAGGAGGAATAATGGGGCATATCACCCTGCCAGGCAAGAAGTTGGGAGTTTTGCCAGTCATCATGTTGTGTTTTGGGTCCTCCGCGGGTATTCCTGCTTCTCCTCCGACAGAACCTGTGAATCGTCTAATGCTCACAGCTGTTAGCTTGTCTGAGCCTCTTGGGGACTGGGCAGGGAAGAGGTTGCTGTCCTCGGGTTCTAAGAGAACATGGTCTCCCCTAAATGTGGAGTCAGCTTTGGGAAGTCGGTGACAATATGCTGAGCCTGGCATTTGCAGCGTGAGACCTGGCCCTGGCCATCCGCCCTTGTCCTCTGACAGCAAGTCTTTTTTGGTACAGTCACTGGGGATGGGCTTCAGACGATGAGCCCGCCGCTCGGGCGGTTCTGCTCTCACCTGGTGGGGGGAGCCTTGGTAAAGCCTGTGGTGTCTTTGGTGCAGCCCAAGAGCAGAATCTCCTGTGTCTGGATCTTCCACTAAACAAGGGGCCCATGCCTTATAAGGAGGCCCCTTCCCCCCAATCCCTGGGGCTCATTCACCAGCCCTGGGAGAGCTGTTGGCCTCAGTGCATGCTGGGTGCCAGAGCAGCAAGGACAGAAGTTGTCATGGAAACCAGTTCAATGCTTACGATGCTTTTCCAACAACCCAGGGAGCTGTTGGGCCAGGCCCATTTCCTGCAGGATCTCAGATCCCTGGGCAGCCTCTCCCTGAGCCACAGCCCCTGCCCCCATTTCCGCTTCCTGTGGGACTGTTGGGGATGCCACAGCACCGCCGAGACGGCAGGTTCCCCACTTGCAGTGCTGTGCCCACTGGGGAGGGTCAGGTGGGGAACATTCTGTGTGTCAGGTCTTGTATTTCTTTTCATGCAGTCTCACTCTTGTTTAACCAGTAATACTGTTGTGTGTAGGTTCTGTCTTCACTTACAAATATGGGAATTGGGTCTCAGGTGAAATCTCTTGCCCACAGTGATAGAGCTCGCAAGCGACATGGTTGCGATTTCAACCGAGACAGTCGGGCTTCAGAGTCCTTTTGTGCTTAAAGTGGGAACTTGGTCAAAAGCAAGGACAGTATGCTCTTTTCGTTGCTAAATATTCCCTTGATTTATAAAGTTTCCTTTGGAAAGAAAGTAATAAATATGTAGTAGTAAAAACCAAGGTCTCAGAACAACTTTCCTTCCAGCTTTTGGTCTGCAAAAAGATGGCTTCTTGGGGTGGGGTGGAGAATTACCCAACAGGTGTGATTGCCAGCCTAACTGGCTGCTGTAAACAAGGTAACTAACTTCCATGCATCACTTTAAGCTTCACTAACTTCTGCCCCTCCTTTTTCCCCATAGTGCTTTCCCTCAGGCAAGATCTGAGGGCAGAAGATGAAGGGAAGAGACAGGAGTTTGGATTTGGCCAGTAGTTTTGTGAAAAGGGGAAAGCAAAGGGTAAAACCATAAAAATTACTTGGCTGGCTCCTCTTGGGCCAGCCCCAAAAGGATAATAAAAGGGTCAGATTTCTGCTGGTGAGAGAGGCCCTGTGAGCACTGGCGCCACACAGGCGAGTCTCCAGAGAGGGGTTTCCCGCCAGCAGACCTGCCAGGAAGAAAACTGCTTTGGTGAGTGCACACGAGCACCTGCGGAGAACTGAAGCCGCGCTGTGCTCCAGAGCGCAGCTCCCCGGACCCTCAGTGCTGAGGCTTTCGGCCTGGTGTAGTGCTGGGGCCCCCCCGAGTTTGGAAAATGGAGGTCCTGATACTCTCACAAGTCACGTAACGCACCTCACGTAACCATTCTAGTGTCCTTTGTCCTTTTCCCAGACCTGGCACTCCTGCCGGGGTGGGGGTGGGGGGTGGGGGTGGAGGGGGCACCACCAATTCAGAGATCAGCGTCACGATTACATTCCTGTAGAAAAACCAGTAATTACTGAGCTTGAGCCCTTGGGTCCAAATTCCAGCCAAGGACAGAATGAGCGTGGGTCCCTAGCCGGGATGACAGCACGCTGACCTGTCCTCATGAAAGCAGACGGTGATTGGAGCTGATGCTATGTCCCAGCACTTGGAGCGGTCAGCCACCCGGGCCTCACGCACCACCTGGCTGTTGGCCCACGGCGCCCGCAGAAGTTCCCCAAAGGACACGTGCACTCTTTCTTCATTGCTTCCCGTGAGGAACAGGCTTGCTAGCGGTGCCCCAGCCGAGGTTCTGGGAGGTCCTGAGGCAGCAGGGAGGTTAGTTTGTGGAGAGGTCATTTTTAAGAAGCACGTCCAGAAGGACGGAGGAGGAGGCTGTTGGCTAGGACTTTGGGCTACCAGGCACTTTTCTACAACAGAATTCTTCCCCAACTGCCAGTTTCCCTAGCTTGTATCTCTCTTCCCACGAAACCCCTCCTCAGCCCATAAACCGTGCAGACGGGGGAAGAAGCCAAAGGCAACCTTGCAGAACATTCTGCTCTGCTCACCTGGAGTCTCCAGCTGCCTGTGTCGGCTTCTCCCCCTGGCTGAGGATAGATCCCACTCCCAGGATTCCTTGGGGATGGTGACCCAGCCACAGCTTCCTGGTCCCAGACAGACAGGTTCTGGTCCAGACCCTAGTCTTTCTCAGGCCTCCGTCCCAGTGGCGCTGACAGCAGAACCTCGAAGGCAGGTAGACCTGAGAGAGGTAGAGGGGGCCGGGCCCCACAGCGTAAGCTTCATGCTCATGACTGAAGGCCTTTTTGAGACTGGCAGAACGGTGTTTTTGCTCCTGAGTTGCGGGTAAGAAAACACTGCCATCGTGAGTGCTTGGAGTCACATTGAACCCTCATTTTCAAGTCGGCCTCCACTTACCAGCCGTCCACCAAAGTCTGTTCAATAGCTCATTGGACTTGTTTTTTATAGAACCGGTAAGTCACTTAAGACCATGACGTCGACCTTTTCCTCTCCTGCAGAGAGGCAGTGCCTCTGGTGAGAGGAAACCAGAAAACCCCGTTTTTACACGATAGACTCAACACTGACAGGAGGCTCCCCCAGACAAAGGTCAGAGAGGGGAGGTGGCCTGTCCAAGGCCGCGGGAAACTGGGAGCAGAGCCAGAGGTCCTGGCCTCACCCAGAGTTAGAAATTGCTTGATCCTCCATGAAAATAAATATCTCACCAAGTTACCAGAGTCCACAGTGGGCTGACCTCATTCCCAGTGACTGTCCGAAAAGCTGCACGTTTTCTAACTACAGTCTTAAGCGCTTAAAAAACTGCGAAGTCGAAACGCCCCATTCAGAAAGCATTAGGTGGCAGGCCCGGCTGCGCGGCCGGAAGTCAGCGTTTATCGGCCGGCCGCGTAGAGGATGCTGTAGTGGGATGTCTTGTAGAGCAGGTAGACGGAAGGGGCGGCCGCCTCGGGGAACGCGTGGTGGTTCAGGGCCGTGTCCATCTCATCCACGTACTCCACCTGCAGGGCGATGCCCAGCGCCTGCGACAGGGCCGTGATCTGGATGTGGTCGCACTCCGTGCCCATGGGCTCCACCTCCTGCCAAGACCGAAAGGGGGAGACCCGGCTCAGGAGGGCCCGGCGGGGACAGGCGGCTCAGGGAGAACAGCTGGAGATCGCTGAAGTCGCAAGGTCTGTTTTGACCACGGACCTACTCACATGGGGAGAGGAGGCACCGCGCGGCGTCTGGACAGAGACAGGGATTTCTCGGGCGGGCCTCCTAGTGCACAGAGCCAGGATCTCGGAGCGGGAGGGGACGCTGGTGAAGGGGTTTCCAGCTAATGGGCCAGGCAGGGGAGTGGGGGCGCTGACGAGGGCAGAGGCAGAGTGGCGACGCCGGCGGCGTGGCCCTCAGCACTAGGCAGCTGCCTGTTAGCTCCTGCTGACTGTGGATCTGCAAGGACAAGGCCTAGAGAGCTGGATCTTCGTATTCTTTAAAAAATCCAGATCCTCAGAATTGCCCCGTGCTTACGTGTGGCAGCCATCTCGGATAAAGGCCACACGTCATAAATGACACGTCTTGGGGCAAATATGGCGCCAGGACTGCTGCTCTGTGATTCTGTGAACAGTGCAGTCAGAGCCTGCCCTTCTCAGGTTGGAAATCTGAGGCCTACAGAGGGAAGGTGACTTGCCCAAAGCCACATTTTAGGCCGCTCAAGTAGAAGCTGTTTCTAGCACCCTGAGTGACAAATGCAGAGGTGACACCCGTGACCCCTTGCTAGCAATGCTGTGCGGAAGCCCACAGGGGAGGGGGGTGGGAGGAGAGCCCAGGGCTGGCGCCGAGTCCCCAGGCTTGAGACACTGAAGACCTACGTGAGTGCAGAAGTCTTTGATGTCCATCTCTTCGTCGATAAAGTGCCGGAAGAAGTCTGCGCGGTTCCTGATGAAGGCCGAGGTGAGCAGGCGCAAGAACTGCACGATTCGGTCTGAGCAGCTCTGGTCATTGAACACTTTCAGCAGGCCGGACCCCAAGCTGTCCTCCTCCACCAGCTCCACCACGCTGTAGAACTGCACCCGCGGGCATCACCAGGAGCTGCCGGAGCCGCCCCCCTCCGCGGCCCCCCTCCGCGGACTCCCTCGCGTGTTTCCAGTTTCAGATACTCGGGGTACCAAAGTACGTCCCTCAGATCCCACCCAGAGCAAGCAAGGGGGCTACTTGGTGACCGCTATCTTCACCTGAGTCAAGCCTGGGGAACTCTGCTGGGGGCTCCCTTGCTGTCTTGGTTGGGGTTCTTCCGTTCCGAGCGGAAAGGGTCCAGCCCCACCCCTCAGGAGCAATCCAGGAAGCGGGGAGGGAGGGCCCTGGGCTGAACGAGGCTTGGGGAAGTTTCTAGTGCCCGAGGAGGTGCCTCCTCCCAGAGGAGGCAAGGCCCTGGGCCCCTGGTGCCCCTGTATCCCCACAAGCAGCAGACAGGAGCCAGCCTCAGCCCTTCCCCAGCTGGAGGAGCAAGCGGGCACGACCACGGAGCTGTGGACTGAGGGGCTCTGGCAGTGCCCACTCATCGGGGGCCGCGCCCAGGTTAACTCACAGCATTAAAGAAGTTTCGGAATTTGTGCTCCTCAAAGCCAGCAGCCAGAAGGTCGTTTGGGGTCTGCAGCACACGCTCTTTGAACCTAAAGGGAGTAGTAGACTGATGCGTGACTCAGCTGTGACCCCGCCCTCACCTGCTGCCCCCCCAACACCTGAGAGGTGAGTATTACTAGCAGGTGAAGGGCTGTCTGCCTCGAAAGGCCTGGACCACACGGACTTACGCTGCCGCCCCGTTGCGTAGACTCCCAGCAAGTGGCTGTTACAGCCATTTCCCAAGCGGAAGCGAAGGTCACCACCCCCGCCCCGACCTGTTGGTTCTGCTCTTCAGAGGTCTCAGCGCTCCCTCCTTCCTGTCCCCTTGGTTGCAGGCCATGCCCGGCCCCCCTTGCTCCTGGATCCCTTCTCCACAGGGACCTCCAGAGTGACCTACACACACACACACCCCCAACCTCAACAGGGACACACACCCCAAACCTACACAGCCCTCTCCCTCAGGACACGTACACACACGCACACACACCCAACCTCAACAGGGACACACACCCCAAACCTACACAGCCCTCTCCCTCAGGACACGTACACACACACACACACACACCCCCC
>PVIJ01016140.1:0-33773 GCA_004024925.1 Scalopus aquaticus
TCACACAACTCAACAAAAAAAAAGCCAATAACCCAATCAAAAAATGGGCAGAAGAGCTCAAAAGGCACTTCTCCAAAGAAGAAAAGCAAATGGCCAACAGATACATGAAAAAATGCTCAACATCACTTATAATCGAGGAAATGCAAATCAAAACAACTATGAGATACCACCTCACACCTGTGAGGATGGCACACATTAAGTTGTCTTTTTAAAGAAGTTCCACCAACCGATACTGAGGCCCACACAGTTATAAACTGTGTTGTTCAAGGGCCAACAGCACTAAAACTAGAAATTCTGAGGCCTTGTTTTCACATTTCCTCATTTATATCTCTGCCCTCTCTTTTTGGTGATTCAGTCTTTCACATGCTTTCCATATACTTTTCCCTCGTGCTTTTCTAGTTTAGCCTATTCAACCAGTTATAATCTATTGTTTAGATCACTTACTGATAGTAATTTAAAAATTATGTTTTTCTAAAATTGTAGTTAGTTACATTTAAATATGTTTGTTTTATAACCTCCTGTTTCCTGCTTTTCTAAAATCTTTCCTTATTTTTTAAAATATTTCACACATAGTATTTATTAACAAGAGCCTAGTAAATGCAATATCTTGTTTTATCAGGTATATATCTAGTGTTCTTTGTTTTTAATTGACTACTCATGACATTCTGTTTCTTAATATGTTAGAGGATTTTATTGTGTACTTACATTAAACTGAAAGCAGATGTGAGAAATTGTAAAGATCTAAATTGAATGTACTTTCCTACCCAGGGGAATTGCATTTCCTTCTGGGAGTAGAGAGGTTGCTCATCTGGAAAGAAACTTAGTATCAGGTTTAATTCCTTCATCTTGAAGTAGACCCATGCCTTAGCTTCCCCATTCCACTGACAACAAGACCATCCTCATTCTTGCTTTTTGCTCAATGATCAATAACATCCATTATAGTTTCAGCTGTGTTTCAAGTGGTTGTTATTTTAGCCCTAGGAGTTCCCTTTTTTTTTGTAATGCCAATGTCACAATTGCATCAAAAAGCAGTTTTGCTATAATGTATTTAGGGTTTGTGATGTATTTGGAGAGCACTGCAGTGTATCACACCAAAATATCTGTATTTTTATGGGGCTTCCTCAAAAAAGGTCATCTTTCATTTCTCAGAAAGCAATAACCTGTGAACTAATATCATGTGGCCGCAAGAAGTCCGGTCCATTACCCTGTTTTCTCCCCAGATATTTCTGGGCATCTGTGAAGAATCTGTTTTTCTTATTGCACAGACCCAGCTTGGTTTCCATGCATAACCTTGTAGACAGCCTGGCCGTGAACCTCTGCTCAGTTGCTGCCATCCCCTCCTGCCATTGCATAATGAGTTGCTGCTGCTCTTCATTCTATTTAACTCTAAATGATGTGCTTGCTTCAGCAGCACAACTACTAAAACTGGAATGATGTCCTAAATAAGAATACATTCCTTCTCCCTCATTCGACACAGTACCATGAGGGCACATTTTTTAACATTTATCAAAATTCAAAACCTGGCTAATAGCTTGGGGTAGCAAACAGGAATTAAATTCAGAAGAAATAAAACATTGATCTGAAATATGACTGTGAAAATGGTCTCCTAGAAGAAAGTTCATTCCCGATGCCGAACAGAAGGGGAAGATCTCAGTTTTCTTCTCCATCCAAATGTAAGGTCAGGCTTTCCATCACTGTATTTTGCATGGATAAAGATCCACTGTGAAAGTAGCTGTCCAGGTTTGATGAGAATGCTTTAGAACTCCATAGCCTGGGCCCTTCCTTGCCTTTTTGGAATAGTGTCACAGTTCAACCTTTATATATCCAAAATATATTATGGCATTGTACCCAAATGCAATAGGATAATTTACATTAAAAAGAGGAAATCAAATATTTTTCTTACAGAAATAGAAGAATTGCTATCAGTTTTGGAATATTCAAAAACTATATTGAGTTTCATTCCTAATTAGACCATCCAGTTTTCAAACACTTTGCGACCTCTTTAAAGGCAATAAGGTTATCTTATTTGTCCTATTGTTTCCAGTACTAAACAAAATGCTTGGTACATAGTCATGCTGCCTAATTGTCAAGTCCATGAATCAGTGAATAACTAAGTGCACTTTTCATTAAATATTTGGAGAAGTACAGTAGGTGAAACTGTATTTCATTTTTACAAAGTGTCTTAAAATGGAGGTGGGGGGAGAATGAGAGAGAATTTGTCTGCCTTATGGGAACAGGTTTGAATATTGATGAACTGGAACCTCAAATCCACGGTGAGCATTGAACTGGAGTGAGACAGAAAAACACAGCAGACTCACGACCAAACAGGAAATGCCCCATCTGTTGACGTAGCATATATTCTGAGCCCAACCAGTAAGCAGCAGAAACTGACATGAATGAATATGGTTAAACGCAAATGAAACAGCTATCAAAGATGTGTCTCTTCTTGACTCTGTGGCTGCAGGCTTTCAGAGGCGCCCAGCGACAAGGGAAGGGGGAATCTGCATAAAATATTCTGCGCAGAACATGGGTAGCTGGTTCCAGACTAGATAAACAATTTAACAAACACCCGGGAAGAATGTCTCTAACCTTCATAAAACTGAAAGGACAGGCAAGAAATGAGATGGACGACACTGTCATGGAAATTACCGTCTCAGCGATTTGGAGACATTTCATTCTGCAGAGTTGCTGGCACACTGGAGGAGGGATAAACAGGAAGTTTGAAATCTGTCTGAAATGGCATGGTATATTTTTCTTGGGGCATGGTATTAAATGAGACTAAAGTTGTCTCCAGAAAATAATATTGCTTAAAGTTCAACTCATCTTTTGAACAACTTAAACGATTGACAGGAGTTATTTAAGCAATTGCTAAATGTCGGTTCCTAAAAATCATGAGAGTAAATAGAGACTTGGGAAAGAAATTGCTCAGAAGAGAAGAAATATAGGTCTGTTAGTAAACTGGGAAATAAATAAATCATGGGAGTCCATCTACATGTGAAGTCCTGTTGTGCCAAAGCACAATTCTAGGCTCTCTGAAAGGAAGACAGTTGCGGAGGCTGCTCTTACCCTGCAGAGTCTAGTTAGGGAGACAAGACACATTTGGGCCTGCATCAGTCAGTGATGCAGCCTGATGTCTTACCACCTAATTAAACACACAGTGTTCAGGAGTGATCAGAATACATAGGTGTTACTCCAGGAAGGTTTCTTAACAGAAGTTTTACATTATGACTTAAATAAGATGTTTGGAAGGTATATTAAACAATTGATGTTGACGACTGGTATAAACTTGATCATATATATGGACTATTTTTAACTGACTATTCAAAGGCCAATTTTTTTTTATCATAGAACACATATTACTTAAGACTTAGAATTGGACTTTTAGGGGTGAACTTCATACAGTGTATACAGATATTGATTTGTAATGATGCATATCTAAAACCTATGTAAATTATATAATATAATGTTACTTCAACCAAAATTGTTTTAAAAAAGAAATAAGTAACATTTCTTGATGTGTTCAGGGGAATCCTAATAATAGGTAGTAAATGAAAGACTGAAAAAGGATGGTCAAGTTTTTGTGAAATATTTTTTATTCTATTCTTGGATTTCTCAAGCACATTGGTTAACTAAAGGTTTTGGGAAACTATCCAACAAATAAACCAATTTATTTATTTAACCCAGTATTTTCTAATCTTATTTAACAGAGCACTTTCTCTGTGTATGAAAGTCTATTGACATGTTAAGGAACAATAAATAATTTTGGAACCACTCAAAGTTCAGCTTCTCACTTTCCATTAAAAAAAAATGCACCTCAGTTTCTTGCTGCAGGCTGCTTGCTCCCTAATGCCTAAGTAAAACCTCCTATGCTATTGTCTAAATTACCAACCCTTCTCACCTTACACTTTAAAATTGTACTGAATTCGAACATTGTGTGAGTTGAGATTTGGCTTTTTAAACTGGTAACATTAAGCAATGGTGAGATTTTGATAAAAGACGAAAACTAAATCAAAGAAAAATTTGATTCAGTGGAATGATGAATTTTCAAAGTAAACTTGCTTTGAAAAAGTAAAAGTGACTCATGAGATAGTCAGTTTCCCATCTCCAGAGGTCTTCAAGCAGAAATAAGATGATGATTTGTGGGGAGAATTATAGAGAAAATCCCTGAATCAGTTAGGTGGTGATAAACTCTGTAAGTCCATTTTTGCTCTAAGAGTTTTTCTGTTCATGTCTTGATATGCTGTGCTAACTGCAATTGGACTGGGCAGCCAGGAATTCAGGATCTGAAACTACCACAAACCACTTGGCCAGACAAATGTCAGGCAGACAGATGAAGTTACAAAAGATTGAAGGAGAGACAGTCTCCCAGTAGGACTTGGTGTTCACAGAAACTTGCATGAGACAACAGGTATTAATTCATGGATGGAATTACATGAGGGGTAGGTAAAAAAGGCAGAGAGTCAAGCAGCGTGCAAATACTTGGCTTCTGGAAGTATCTCAGCATGTAATGGAACCAACACAGGGATGAGAATGACATGCAGGACTGGGAGTTTGTCACAATGTTATCCAATGCCTTCTATGTGACAGGTGGGTAGATTCTGAGCTAGGTGGTTGTTTACTTTCAGTTCTATAATTGGAGCATTTGGTGGGGGAGGTAAGAAAAATGGAATGGAATTGGCACAATCAGGTATACTTTTAGGGATTGATGACAGGACCTTTATCAAATTAAGGAATAATGTGGGAATATGGCAGGAGGTCATTTACTAAAACTAGACTATCAAACACAAATCAGAAAAATAAGAGTGACATGAATCTGAGTCCCCCATCTCTCTGTCTATTCCAAGAAATAGTTCTAAAGAGTGGTGTTGAGCCTAGAGGTAGAAGTAAGATGTCTTCAGCTGTGGGAAGAGGAAACACAGAAACTGAACAGTTGCTTCCCTTTCCAAAGTGAATCTCATCAAATAGAAAAAATATACAGTGTAAACCCTTAATTACTTCAGCATCTTCCTGCCAACAACTTATGAGATAGACAAAGCAAGCTTAGAGAGTAGTTAATGTTCCAGCTTTATGTTACTTTAGTCTGAGAGGTGCTATTACTTATATTAGTATAGTAAGGAGAAGGTATGGGGGAAAAAGATGAGAAACTAGTCAAAAGAAGAAAATTTCCCTGTGTGTGGACTATTTTTATGACCCAATGTTATATATGACATTTTGGGAGGAAGTTTTGTTTAAAATCCTTAGGAATCAGACTGAAATCATGTTTTCTGTTTTACTATAACAGGAATAATATTTTACTATATAGTAAAATATGCTACAGATGTTTTACTATAATTGACAGAGATTATAGTGTAATGAATATGTACAGGAATTCTAGAGTCAATCTTACTCTTTTGTGTACTAGCCTCATCACTGAACAACTTGTGGCTTTAACCAAATACTTTACCTCTTTGTAATTGAGACTCTTCTATAATAATGAAGATAATGATAAGTACTAATAAAGTTGTATGATATATGTATTTATATGTATGTGTTTATATAGCCAACAAATTAAAATTTATAATATCTGGCAATTTTACAAAAATTCTTACAGAAAAATGAAAACTGGGGAATATATCCCCAATTCATTTTAAAAGGACAACATTACCCTGACACTGAAACAAATCAAAGGCATTCCAAGACATAAAACAATATACCTATCTTCTTTATATATGCAAATATTTTAAATAAAATTTAGGAACTCAAACTGGAACATATAAAAGATAATATACCCTAACTATATAGGGTTTATCCTAGGAATGCAAAACAATGAAAAGATCAAACAATGTAATTCACCAAATTAACACTTTAAAAGAAAAACCAAGTTACTTCAACAAACACAGAAAAAGCATTTGACAAGATTAAACATTAGCTTTCAGTGAGCTAGGTTGAGATGTGAGCTCCCTCAATCTGAAAAGGCATTTACAAAACAAATGGCAAAAAAATAGGCAAAATTTTCTTAAATATACCATCTAATGGACAATCCATGAAAGAATCAATTGATAAGTTGGGCTTCATCAGAAATGTAAAATGCTCGTTTTTGAAAGAAATTGTTAAGTGGAAAAAAAAAGACAAGCCACAATCCAGGAGACCTTTTCAAAGTCTGTATTTGATAAAGAACTTGTACATAGATTTAATAACCCTCAAACTCAATAATAAGAAAATGTTGAGGCTAATAAAAATAGGCAAAGATTTGAAATAAACTTTGTTGAAGACAGCAGATGATTAAAAACTAGGTACATAAAAACACTCACAATAATTAGCCATTATATAAATGCAAACACAAACCATAATGAGATAAATTACATAATTAAATATTAGAATGACTAAAATTTAAAGGACTGATTATTAGGCATCGATTCATGATTAAAAAGAAAGCATTTCAGTCAACTAGCAATAATGGAGATCTTACCCAACTTAATAAAAATTACCCACAAAAATCTTACCCAAGGGGAATACAAAATGTAAAAAACATAAATAACAGTAAAAATATATTTAAAAAAATCTTACAAGTGACATTATACTTAATGATGAAAGATGTAACATTTTCACTAAGATGGGGAACCAAGAATGTTCCCTCTATACTGTTTTCAACATTGTTCTGGAAGGCCTAGCTAATGTAATAAGATAAGAAAAGAAAACAAATACAGATTTGGAAAGTAGAAATAATGTTGTCTTTCTTCACAAATGACATGATCATCTATTTAAGAAAATCTTAAAGTATTTACAAAAAAAAAAAAAAAAACAGCTCCTGGGTAATAAACTTATAGGATACAAGGTTAATATACAGAAGTCAATCACTTTTCTTTATGTCAGCAAGTAAAAGTTAAAATTACAATGTCATTTATATTAGTGCCTCCTAAAATGACGTACTTACATATAAATCTAACAAAAGATGCCTAAGTTTTATGGGAAATTGTAAAACTCTGAGAAAAGATATCAAAGAAGAGTAAAAAGAGCTATCCTATGTTGTCAGAGAGGTAGACTCAAAATTGTCAAGATGTCAGTTCTTCCCAGATGGAGCTACAGATTCAATGCAATCTCAGTTAAAATCCCTGTAAGTTATTTTGTGGATCTCAGCAAACTGATAATAAAGTTTATGTCTGGAAGCAAAGGATCCAAAATAGTCAACACAAAATTGAAGCAGAGGAATACATTTGGAGAAGGATACTACCTAATTCAAAACTTAATATAAAGTGATATCAATCAACATAGTATTGGTATTAGCAAAAGAATAAACAAATAGATCAACATTACTTGACAGTCCAGAAATACACCCACATAAATATAGTCAAATGATCTTTGACAAAGGATCAAAGACAATACAAGGGAGCAAAGGTAATTTTTTTAACAAATGGTGCTAGATCAACTGATTAAACATGTAAAAATAATGACTATAGACATAGAAATTATACCTTTCACAAAAATCAAGTCAAAATTGATCACATACCAATCTAAAATGTAATGTCATAACACTCTTAGAAAATAATTAGGAGAAAACTTAGACGTTTAAAACTTTGGTAAAGCAATGAGTTTTTAAGTACAACACCAAGACATTATGAAAGAAAGAAGGAATAATCTGGACTTCATCGAACTTTAATATGAAAAGATTTATGAATGTCTATTTATCAATACATAGCAGCACTTTCTACAACATCTAAGTCATGCAACCAACCTAAAATGCCTTTCTACACGAGTGGATAAAGAAATTGTGAAATGTATACTCAAAGGACTATCATACATCTGTGAAAAAAGATGAAATAGTAACTTCTAGGACAAAATGAATGGACCTCGAGGTGATTTATTAAGTGAAATAAGTCAGAAAGTAATAGATATATTTGGATAGTTTCACTCATCTGTGGAATATAAATAACCGAAAAACATACATAGGCAAAATACAGCAGGAATGAAAGAATTTAATGCTTGCCAGGGAGAACAGGAAGAAGTAAAAAGATATGCAGGAGAGAGGACGATGTGGAATCTGGCACAGGTGGTTTGGTGGAGGGTGAGTGGAGTATGTGCACATTCAGAAGAGCAAAAATGTAGCCCCAGAATTAAAATAAAATAGAAATTAACAAACAAATCAAGTATTAAAAATATGAAAAACTGCTCTGTGGAAGATAATGTCAAAAGAATGAAAAAGACAAGTCACAGAATGGAAGAAAATATTTGCAAAAGACACATCTGATAAAAAACTCCAATCCAAAATATATGAAGATCTCTGAAAGTTCAATGATAAAAAAAAAACCCTATTTTTAAAGTGAACCAAAAACCTTAGATACCTCAACAAAGAAGATATACAGATAGCAAATATAATAAACATATAAAAAGAAGCTCCATGTCTTAAGTCATCAGGGACATGGAAATTAAAACTACAAGGAGATAATATTATATCTATTAGAAAGGCTAAAATCCAGAACAATGACAATTCCAAATGCTTTGAAGAAAGTTTTTTTTTATATATAAATATATATTTTATTGTTATTTTTATCTTTTACATTTTGTATTCCCCTTGGGTAACCCACTACCAAGTCACCTGTGATCCATCTCCGTGGTCCCTTGTATCCTTTTCCACTCCATTTTGTGCCCTTATCCTCCCCCTCCCCCCACCCCACCTCCAAGTGTCTCTCTCCTATTTCGGTTCCCTATAGTCCTGTTATAAGTGAAACCATTTGATATTTTTCTCTTTCTTTCTGGCTTGTTTCGCTGAGTATGATCCGCTCCAATTCCATCCATGTCGCTGCAAATTGCATGTGTTTATCTTTGAAGAAAGTTTTTCATTGCTGCTAAGAATGCAAAACGATGAGGTCAATTTGGAGGATATTATGGTAATTTCTTTAAAAAAAACTAAACAATTACCATACAATTGTGCTCCTAGGTATTTTCCCAAAGGAGCTAAAAATACATTCACACAGAAATGTGTACATGGATGTTTATGGTTCTATTCATAATTGCCAAAACCTGTTCTTTAGTAGACAAATGTATAAACTGTAGTATATCCAGACAATGGAATATTATTTAGCATTAAAAAAAGCTATCCAGCCATGAAAAGAAACGGAGGAGCATTAAATACATATTATTAAACCAAAGAAGTCAATCTCAGAAGGATACATATCATACAATAGCAACAATGTGACACTCTAGAAAAGGCAAAACTGTGACGTTACTAATGAAAAGATCATTGGAACCAGGGACTAGGGATGGAAGTAGAAAGGATGAATGAGTAAAGCATAGAGAATTTTTAGGGCACTAAAATATATGAGTCTTTAATGGAAATGCATGTCGTTATATATTTGTCCAAACCTATATAATGTACAACATCAAGAGTGAATCCGAAGATAAACTATGAACTTTGGGTGATAATGATGTGTCAATGGAGATTCATCAATTGTAACAAATTTACCACAGTGGTAGGTGGTAGATAGAGACAATGGGTGACTGAGGGCAGGGAGTATATAGCTAAACTTTGTTCCTTCCTCTCATTTTGCTGTGAACATGAAACTTCTCTAAAAATAGCCTGTTAAAAATAAAAATTGAAATAAAAAAACATATTAAAGTTCATAAGAATGTGGGAGAACTAAAACTCTTATGCACAGCTGATGAGAATCTAAAATTGTAAAACTACGTACTTGGGAATTTCTTTGGCAATTTTTTAAATTTAAAGTTAAGCAAATATCACAGATATCTAGTATATGATTCTGCCATTCCCCTTGGGATTTACCTGAGAAAAAGTAAAGCCTACATCCATAAATATTTTGGACTTTGTTCATAGCAACTTTTATTTGTAATAGCCCAAAACTAGAAACAACTTAAATTTATCAACAGTTAAAGTAATTTTTGAAATGTGGTAAAGTCAAATAACAGAATATGACCCAGCAATAAAAAGGAATGGATTATTGATTAATGTAATGACATGGATGACTATCCAAATGATGAGTGAAAAAAGCCATACAAAATAGAAAACTGTATGGTTCCATTTATATAAATTTCATAAACATTCAAAGTAATCTATAATGAAATAAAATGGGTAAGTGGCTTCCTGAGGAAGGAAAGGGCTAAGCAGGGATGGGTAGAAAGGACCTAGAAGGGGCAGAAGGAACATTTTGGGGACTGATGGCTATGTTCACTCATTGGATTGGGGTAGTGGGTTCTCTACTGCCCACATATATCAAGTCATACAAATGGTATACTCTAAATATGTGCAGTCTATTGTATACTAACTACATTTCATTATTGAAGTTTTAAAAAGTTGACATTTTAAAGAAACACTTTTTGGGAGTTAAAATCACCTGATCTTTTTTATTGAATTTGGTCAATGAAAAGGAGGAGTAAAAGATGAATCTGGGGTTTGGGATTAACACGAAGTAGTGGTAATGTCATTCATGAAGAGATGAGAGAGGGTAAGTGTTCAAATCAGTCCTAAGCAAACTCATCCACTTATACATTGCATTCTAGTTAAAAGCAATAAAATTCCCTCAGTGACTCAAAACTAGAAATCTGGGGTTTGTTTTCAAAATTTTCCCCCTTCCCTCCACAAATAATCTGAATTAAAACATTGGGCATAGATAAGTGAATATGAGTGCTCAGATCAATGAATTAATATGTCAAAGGATATATCAGGATTTTAAAAATAGAATTCATTGGTCAACTGAAAGAAAACTTAATTCATTCATATTAAATTTACACGTGAAGATTCACTTAAAATCTGTATGCTTACACAAAATTTTAATATTATTGCAATTGGTTTTATCACATCCCTCTGAAATATAACTTCGATAAGTTTTTTTAAAATATTGGAAATAATACCACATCTACATGAAATCTTCCTAGTGGAGGGTTCTCTGAGCTCTATGAATTTTAAAATTTTATTTGATCTAAAGCAAGCAAATTGATAATGAGGAAACCCTAAATTTCTAGCATCAAGAACAAGTTACAAGTGCCTGTTGTGTACTCAGTGGAGAGCACAATTCCACATCCCTGAATTTTCAAAATGGCAATACTACTTTCTATTTATTAGAAAAAAAAATTAATAAAAGTAAAGCAAAAATGAATCACTCTAAACTCAAGTGCTCCTGAGTAAAATGAAATTAACAAAGAAATCACATTGGTTCAGTATTCTCATTTCCCAGAACACTGATTAAAGCCCACTTTAGAGAGATTTTGCATGTGAACATTGCTTGTAAGCTGCAGCCTTCTTCTTGCCTTGCCTTGTATTTTTGTGCATCCACTCACCAGTGAAAATGATTAAATCTCCAGGTATCATTCCATCCGAGGGAAATGAAATCACTGGAACAGAACATGTTCCAAGGATCATCTGTCTATTTATCTAGCCAGGAGTTTATGTGTTAGCTGTCATTCGGTTGCCACTTCAACAGAGCTCTGGGCTGGCCTGAATAAGGGAAATGTAGACTCTCAGAACTAGAGAGGGATACAAGCGTTCCTCTAGTGAGTTCATTGACATGCATGAAAGCAAGATTACAATTTTCACAGGTCTCTGAATCCCTCCAGAGAGACCCTGAGTTTTCTGGAATCAGAAACTACTCATAATGCCCTTAAGAACCGAAGACAGGCAGTTCAGGAGCTGGGATGGTAAGCACGACAGTGTCCCATATCCCCTTTCCTAACAGAATCTTGTCCCTGATACTGGTCAGAGACATGCTTCACTAGACCACACTTTAATCTGCCTTTGGCTCTCAGATTCTTTTAGGTCTTCTAATATATGTGATTCTATCTTAATGCCTCTCTTTCTATAGACCCATCTCTTTGCTTTTGCACCATAGTATCTAAATTATCAGTTCACTGGTCCACAAGTTTCTTACTATCAGTCTTTATACTGGGTCCTTCACACCACCCTCCTTCAATTGCTGTTGGTTTATCTTACTCACGTGTCAGCCTCTGAGCAACCCAGCATGAAGGATGACCTTGCCATGGTTAACACACCTCTGCCCAAGACTTCATCCATCATAGCTCCTCTCTCCATTTCTGATGCATCACTATTTAATTATCTTTACTCTTTAGGAAATGATTCTTCGTAGATAATGCTTACTTGTGATAATATGAACTAGCATAGCTTCTTCACTCAACTTTTTTTGAAAGAAGCATAGCTATGATCAGAGATATGATTCAGTAATCAAATTTTTCTGGCAAAATGAGTAGAGAAATGTCAAAAGGGCTTTCAAAGGAAAGAAGGAATTGAAGAATCATTTGATTATTTAGTCACATGATATGGGCACATTTTATCAATTACCACACAGACCCAATACATACACAAATGTTGCATATGTGCAGTCCAGTATTTTGTGAGCTGTGTTGACTAATTGGGAGTGTGGACAGATTGCCTGAGATAAAATCCTAGCTCTCTTCTTTATAGATGTTCAATCTTACACAATTTAACCTTTCTTTCCAATCTCACATTCCTCATTTGTAAAATGGAATAATAATCTTATTCCTAGTGTCATTGTGAAGAATAATCAGGATATTTCAAAAAACACACTTAGCAGAGTGCTTAACATATAGTAGCAATAATCTGAAGGATTATGATTAAACACCTCTAAGACAACAGTTATCTTAATTTATTAAAATTACTTCACACCTATTTACTATTGTGTATTATCTATATTTACTAATATTATTATATTTTAAGCCATTTCTAAGTGATGCCTCAGAGTTTTTTCCTAGAGTTTAAAGCTAAAAATCTGTGACTTTCCTCATAGGATTTATATCTGTCTCATTAAGATTTTCTTTGAAAAAAAATGGTAATTATCTAACATGATGGAAGTGATAGCAAACGCTACAATAGTAATCATATTGCAATATAGAAGTGTTTCAAATCAATATTGCACACCTTAAACTTACACAATGTTATATGTCACTAATATTTCAATAAAGTTGGGAATAAAATGAAGATGTTGACTTTTAGGTAACTAATAGTGAGAGGGACGATCTGGGTATTGTACCCTAAGGTTTTGTGGGGATCTCACTATCATTATGCATGTAATTGATTTTCTAAGAAAGTTATGAATTAATTGGCTTAGTTCCTGGCTAGTAGGCTTCCAGTCTTAGAGAGACAATGCAGGTATGTGTCTAAGGGAATTACAAATGGCTGGTTCAAATGGAAAAGATATTAGGTACTGTGTGATTTTTTCTCTAAATCTGGGTGATGAATAGAAAGGTATTAATTATGAACAATCTATATTTTCATCTTTCCTTTAAATATTTTATATCAAACAAGTTGCATATTCAAAATATAGATGCAAATTTGAAAATAAGGGATTTAGTTTACAATTTTGCCTTTATAGATGCTGAAACTATAATTTTATATTGAAGTTTAAAATTGTTTATGTGCTATAATTTGGAAGGACTTTTTATTTTGGTTGACATAGAATAAGATTTGTCTCAGTTTATTCATTTCTTAGTCCATTCTGAGTGCTAAATTTCAGATATGTCTAATCTGAGAAATGTATATGTAATTCAGCATATGTATTTTATCTTTCCATAAGTGTATTACCTCTTAGTAAATGTTCTGTATTTCTTATCATTTTGCTGCCTATCCTAGTTGTACTGAATCTTAATACACATTCTACTAACTAGTATGGTATAATTTGCACACCTAATGAACATGGTCATTCAGGTTATTGATTGAACTATTAAATACCACTAAATGCAGAAATAATTATGATGGAAAATCAATTGTTATGTCATTCCAGGTTAACATAACCCATTGATATCAATTCTTTGCATATTCATAAGTGAACTGTCTGTACCTTAATATTTATATATGGTCTATTATGTCCACCCAGGCAATGAACACGTATGTATCATCCAAAATAGAATCAAAAGTCTACCTATGCCATTATTGATCGTACCCACAATTTTTCCTTTATCTATAAAATGAGCCATCAGTTGGCAATAGAATTTGAGCAGTTTGACAAAACTTTTAAAAGGTCAAGCAGTCCTCTAAGAACTCTTAGTAATCTCACTTCATATCCTCATTTTCAGATGAGCAAACTATAATCCTCACAACCTATTTAGGTTTCATTATATGATTTTAACTACTTGTAGTTTTCAGATATAAACTTAGAAAATATTTTGGATTAGTTTCTCATTGTGCATTATCTATTTTAACTAAGGTGGTAGTTAAGTGGTTTATGGGTAATATTTTCTGATCCTCTTCCCAGGGATAGAAATTAAAATTTCAGAAAATTTCCATCAACCATCCGATAATATTGAAATATAGCAAGAACAGGCATATCACGTTTGAGATTTGTTAAACATTCCAAAGGTCATCAATTTACTCTTGTTTTCTTTAAAAGATTTTGATAATTTCCCTATTATTTAAGCCATTCTGTGTGATCAGGTAGAGTTCTTACCATGTCCACATCATGAAAACATGAGTCAGTCCAACCCTCAAATCCAGGCAATGAAAAAAGTCAGTCTTAAAGCCATTAACATGGTTATTGCAAGAAGACTTATCTGTGTTATCAAAGTAATCTGTGTTTGACTTCTTTTCTTCACCACAAATGCACTTCATGATCTAATCACAAGTTTGTTTAAATATACAAACAACTGAGAACAGGGTGCTATTATTTGCTGATTATTCTATAGATTATTCTATATATAAGGAGATGTTCTTGGTCTATTTTGGTAATTGAACACTATGTCTACATAGAGATTTTAATGGTGAGATATTTTAATATGCTAATAACAATTTAGCACTGTAAATCAATGAGATGGAATGATAGTTAACAAATGATATGGCAGAAAGTTGTTAGATATATGACAAAAAGTAAAATTAGATTGTTACTTTAACCAAAATATACATGTTGGCCTACATGCATACAGGTGTTTTTTTTTTTTTAAGATTTATTTTATTTTTGAATACAAGCTGGGGTGCAGGCCAGAGGTGTGGGGTGGTGAGAGGGTTCAACAGAGACGAGAAGGGAGCAGAACAGACAGATCTACAGAAACACTGCTGAGGGGAGTAGTGGGCAAGGCAGGAGAGGTGCCACTCAATGTGGGAATCTCCCCAGCCGGGCATCAAACTTGCGCCACAGCTGCCAACAGCTCCACAGCACTGCACGGCGCTTAACCTGTTGCGCCACCAGGGAGGCCTCTGCATGCATAGAGGTTTTTGAAAGACTTAAACTATCACAACTCTGAATACCCTCTTTAAAAAAAAATAGTTTAATATTATCTCACAAAATTATCTTATTAGGGTGAGAAAAATCATTATAAAATGCAACCTGAAAAAGAGTTAATAGATACCACAAATATGATATTTGGAAAAATATTTTCAATTAAACAATTGTCTGATAACCTTTATAATATTTTTCCTTGCATATGTTCTGGTTCTGTATTCTTTGCTTACTTTTTCCTAAAAACAGGAATTTTATTTTTTTATTATTGGTAATTTAAAGAAATTTTCTCAGATACTGAACTTATTTTTACTAATATCATATAAATGTCTAGAACACTGTCAACTCTGGGAAAAATTTTTATCAAGTTTCTTTCATATGTGACCTGTGAGATTTGGAGAAATACTTAGTTTAATTTCTGGCTTCATACATAAGAAACCTTGGCATTCCCCCATTAGCCACACACGTTCAGTGCTGAGCATCCAGGAATTTATCACTGGTCAACAAATTTTTACAAAAGTCATGTTACTGAAATGAAATTAGTCGTTTCCTATCAATTTGTATGTGCTCAACACAAATATGACAGTCAAATTCTAATTTTGGCTGTAGTTTTTATTGTAATATGCAATAAATTGATGTTTACATCACAAAATGCATGCCAATAGTAATAGGCCTATGGTTAATACCTGTAAAAAATCAAGTCATAAGCAACTTATTATATTTCTTAGCTTGTCTCTTGTACAGCTGTTCAGGAACAGAATAGATGGAGGATGGTTTCCATTGGGCAAAAACACAGCCTTAAGACTCAGTTTCAAAGAGTCTAGAAATAGTCTCCGTTCTCGTCAGTCATAAGTGATTTCTAAGGCATTCATGAGGCCCTCAATATCAGAACAGAATACCAAAGTACTTTCCTTTCTGAAAAAAGGCTCCAACTGCTGGTGGTGCTTTTGATTTAAAGTAATTGTGGCATCTTCTTCTAGAAGATTCCATTGTTGGAGTCTTCATCCTAGCAATTCTGCCTTATTCTTGGATAAGTCCAAATCATGAACCAGGTCACTTAGTTCTTCCTGTGTTAGTCTGTGTGGGGTTGATGATGCACCAGAGTAAAAATCTGGATCGCTGCATGCTGATGGAACAGGAGAAAAACAGGTCGACTCACCCTTGTCCTCATCAGATGAATCAAGAGAATATTCTGCTGGAGGTTCTGGAATAGGAAGTTCCTCAAAATGTGTAACTGGTCTCAATGCAGACAGAATGTTTGGGTAGACTATTCTCGACTTCTTTTGCTTTGTTATTCCACCGGGAAGAAGAGGAACCAAGCAGAAGTAACAGTCTTATGTGGTTGCTTGGCTCTCTCCACACCATGGGGACTGCAAATGGCATTGATGGTCTTTTGCCATTTAACCACTGTGAAAGCTGTGTTGTACATGGAGCACAGCATATATGTGGGGCCCAAGGTTTGTCTTGGTCACCAACCTTGCATCTGAAGTCAAGATGATAAGCCTTCTTCACATGAGAAGTGATACTTTTCTTCTGGTTGGCAAATGTTACTTCCCCACAAATAGAGCAGAAATTGTTCACACTATGAATGCACTTTTGAGGCATTACTGTTCTGTATTGTGCCTAAATAATAATAACAGTTATTATTATAAATAAATAACAGTTATTTATACAGGATAAAATAATAACAGTTCTATGGAACAGTAGCTTCAACTGTCTCGCACAAAGTCTGAAATATTTTCAATGATCAACCTTTCCGACAGGGCTTTCGATAGTGCACTGCTAACATCAGTTTACTTCAGCAGCCGCCTGGCAGTAGTATTGCATTGCATCAGAAAGTGGTGCAGTCAACTCTGGATGATGTGTGCATGATGGTATTATGCAATGCGATGCAATATTACATCATTCTAGGCTGATTTAGGATGTTGTTGCAGTCCTACTGGATAAATTTACATAGTGAAACATATAAAATTAATTATATGAAATATCTTCAAAATGAGAGCTAATAAAAAAAATTTCAGGGTTATATTCATGTTCAGCACGCCAAGATACTACAGATTAGGGCCTTTTTAAGTCAGTAATGATCTCACTGTTGACAAGTGTATTCATAGTAGAATATTCTTTGACGTATCTTAGTATCAGAACATGAAGTAGTTAGAAAAAGTGGTTAAAATTTCTGGCAATCATTCCTCCACCATGAAGACTATCATAAAAGTGATGGTGAAGCATATAAAAATAGCCAACTAAACCCAAACTAAATGTATCCTCTTAGTTGGATTCCAATGTTTTGCAGCTACTACAATGCAATATTTCCTAAGGGGAATACATAAAGGAAATATTTGCTGAAGGGGAAGAATGATAAAAGGAAAATTGGAATGGAAGAAATGTGGTCTTAACTGATTATAATGAAAATAGTTCACTCTTGCAAATTTTTGAAAAATGTATAAGCATATGAACATGATTCTCAGGTCTTCCATTGATTTCATGGTAAGTCTACCTCTGAGTATCTCTACTCTTAATTTAGGAAACCAAAGTTTGAGAGGTAAAGTGACTTGTCTATGACACACCTTGTATATTGTGAGCTGAGCTTAGAAGTAAAATTGAATGATTCCAAAGATAATACCCTAAAACACCAGAGTGTATTTCTGACAAAAGGGAGAAGGAGTTAGTGTCCTTAATATACGAAAGCTATTTTGAATCCATATAAGTTCACCATATTCCAACAGAAAAATGGACAGTTTATCAGAGAGAAAAAAAATGGTTAATTATAAAAATCACTCAACTTTGGAATAGATATGTGTTTTTATTTATTAAATTTGAAAATAAATTCTAAATGATAATGCACATTATTGATGGACTAAGTATAAAATAGACATGTACATTAATGCTGAGAATACACATTTGTTAACTTTGCAGTGGGATTCATAGTCTAAAACATTTTTTATACCAACATATATTCTCTGGTTAAAGTAACAGTCTAATTTTACTTTTTGTCATACATCTAACAAATTTCTGCAACACAATTTATTGACTATCACTCCTTCTCATTGATTTATAATGCTAGTTTATTATTTGTTGATTATTCTACATATAAGGGGCTGTTCTTCGTCTATTTCAGTCATCAAACTCTATGTGTCTTTTGCTCTCAGGAAAATAAACTGAAATAAAAAAGGTTTTATGCACAAAGACATCACATTTTTTATAAGAGGAAAAAAGAAACATAAAGGGAATGATAAGTAAATTATGGGATTATGATATAGAAAATTAAATATAGACTAAGCCATTACATTATATTTATATTTCCATATGTACGGAAACACTTATGATCTACCTGGTGAAAAAAAGTCTTTAATGTATAATATATAATATAATCTTAACACGTAAAATCACACACACATGTAAGCACACACATATATGAATTAGGAGCTATCGTTTTGGAAATGACATTATACCATTTTTAACAAATTGAAAATGCAATTTTTAAAATAATTGCTTTGTTTTATAATCTACAAAACAGAACATGTGTGCCTACTTCTCTGCTTCTTGTTGACAAGTTTGAGAATTGATGAGGGTGTGTCTGCATTGTAGTGCTGCGAGCATGTTGTTATCCAAGCATTCAATTTACTGCAATTCAGAACAGGCGTCTGAGGTCCTCAGCACCACGTTCGCTGCCCCCACAGTCTCACCGTCTGCACAACTGGAGTTGTCTGCCTGGTGGTCTCCCAGAGGTGGCTGTGTTTCAATGTAAGGCTGTATTAGTGAAGCCCCTGGGCTCCTATGTGAGGAAAGGCACTATATAAATGCAAAATAGTCTATTTTATTCATGCTGTCATATAAATAGAGATCTGCTTTATGCTAGCAGTTTTTCAAGGAAACTGGATATTCTTAGTATCAGACTTCTCATTTTCAGGGCCTACATAATCTATTGGGCAGAATTATTTTTCACTCCCAAACAACAGGTGTCTTCTCCAGTACAGAACAGTCATTAGCAATGTCACCTTGAGCCAATCCTAGTTCATACAGAGGATTGGATCATTATCCATGCGGTTCAGAAAATAGCTGCTTGGAGCTGGCTCTGGCTCTGGCTGGAGTTGCAGAGGCTGCTGGTAAGGATTCCATGAGCTCTCTCTTTTCTGCTTGTCTCCACCCTGGCCACCTCCAACATGGTGCCATGATGAAACAGTCAGTCTCTACAGTCAGGATGACCAGAGCTTAGTCTTAGTTGTGATATTTAAAGCTGTGTCTTTGAGTCTAGGTCTTCATTTGTAAAATGAATCCATCCACGCATTTGGGGTGGTATAGGATGATTAGAGGAAGTATGTATACAAGTTATTTAACACAATGGAGACACCCTCTAGTCCAATCCATGCTATCTATTACAGTCAGCAGTTGTACTTACCACATTCAGCACCAACCTGAGTCAGGCATATAGGACACTGTTTTGTGGGCAGGGATGGAGGTGGGGTAACTGGACAACAGGAATTATAGGGCATTTTATCTGCCACCAAAAGAATTTAAAGCTCTAAACATAGAAAGGTTAGAACTCAAAGTGACCTTAGAAACTATCAGTATCACTCCCTTCATTTTTCAAATAAGGAAAGTTTATTATATACAAGCCAGTGTGGCTCCCCAGCTCTGGCTGACATGCTGTGCACTTCAAGATGAATCAAATGCACTTGACAACTTAATTTGGTTCAGAGATCATTTGAGTTCAGGTGCCCCTGTTTTCTGGTATCCTTCTCTCCCCTGCCCCTTTGCTAAAATAAATGTGCTCTAGGGTGGGACCCGAACTCTTTCATAACGTGCTGCCTTTGACCACTGCCCACCAGCACTGCAGAATCTTGCCTGTTACCTGGATCCACCTCCCATTCCTCCTTTAGCACAAATACCCCTCAAGCTGTTTTTATGACATGTTTAGTAGAACCACTCCTTTCAGTTTTGTCTCACTTCACTGTTCTAGCTTTTTAAATACTTAGAATGAATGCACATTTAGAAAAGGAGCTTAAATACACATGCCAAAAAGATAAGAGCTTGGTTGCCCCATGCCATTTCCATTATACTTGGCCAGGGTGCTGATTCCAACCCACTCACTAAATTGAAGGAAAATTAGGCTTTCATGCCAGCCTGCTCTCTCAAGGAATTCATTCATTCAATGGACCTAGAGTGGAAACCTTCAGAGAAAGAACTCTTCCTCTCTTCAGCTGCATGGAAGGAAAAGTAATACTTTATTTCCATGTTGCCACCTCTGTCCGTCCAGACTCTAGCTCCATACCCACAAATAATAATCTTAAAACATTTGTTTTGAACACTAATCCGAAAGGATACATGCACCCGTATGTTCATTGCAGCGCTGTTCACAATAGCAAAGGTATGGAAGCAACCCAGATGTCCAAAAATAGATGATTGGATCAAGAAGATGTGGTACATATACACAATGGAATACTATTCAGCATGGAAAGAAGATAAACACATGCAATTTACAGCGACATGGATGAAATTAGAGGGGATCATACTCAGTGAAATAAGCCAGAAAGAAAGAGAAAAATATTGAATGGTTTCACTTATAACAGAACTATAGGGAGGCTGGGTGGGAGAGAGACAATCAATGGGGGGGGGGGGAAGGAGGGAGCCGGAGGGAGGGAAGGGAAAGGGCACAAAATGGATTAGAAAAGAACACAAGGGACCATGGAGATGGATCACGGGTGAATTGGTGGTGGGCTACCCAAGGGGAATGCAAAATGTAAAAGACATAAATAACAATAAAAATATATATTATATAAAAAAAACATTTGTTTTGAGATTGTAATAAAATTTCAGATTATTGATGAGACAATACACATACTTACAATAAATATTCTTATATACATAAGTACTTTTCATCCTACTTGATCTCTACATTTATAATTTTACTTAAGATAATTTATGATCTCCTTATTTATTCCAGTGATGATCCATACAACTTGGAAACCTCTTAAACAATAGAAGATAAGTGATTTATGTATGGATATTTCCATGTTTCACTCACATTGTTTTTTTCCATTCAGTCTCAGGTCTTCTAATGGTAAACCTCATTTATCAATGTGATTATTAACATATATTGTGAGCAATGTTTGTTAGCACCTCTGCTCTGAAAGATGAGCACATTTATTTATATCATCTTCAACCTCTCCCCCACCACTTCAAAAGTTTGGATACTTACTTTTATTTTTATTTCTACATTATTATTCCTTCAATAATTGAACCTTAGCCAGTATTGATTTAGAGAATTTTCATCATCTCACCTGCTTTTGAGAGTTCTCTATCGATTGTTCAGGTGTCTGAAATTTTTTCAAGTTCATCTGAAATGGCTCATGGCTGCTAATTCGAGACACTATTAGGTGTAAAATGTCAGTTTCTTGCCTTTAATGAGATGGACTCTGGATTTTTATAAAATTCTTGATAAACTTCCTTATGAAAGAATTTAGAACTCTATAGATATTATTCTACTGACTTCTAGTGCTGTGTTTTGCTGTACTTAAGACTGAGCTTAGTTTGATTTTTAATATGTGGCTTGATTTTTGGAGGAGGAGTATGTCCCCATAACAGTTGCTTCTTTCTTTTTCCTTGGAGTTTCATAGCTTTACTATGCTGTGTCTTGTTGCTTATGAATATATAGCTTGAGATACACTGTGGATTCAATATTTCATCTATTTTATGATTTTATCTATTGTAACTTCAAGTTTTTTGATCTTTTATTTCTCGTGATATCTCCTTATGAGCAACCAATTTTGTCCCTGTAAGATATTTACATGAATTGCTTTTCTATTATTGTTCTCTTATTCATTTCCATTTACTTTTCTCAATTCTGTTCTCCAGGTCCTTTTCTGTCGTTTCAGGAATGTTTGTTGTCCCTTTTTGCTGCTATTAGCATGACTTTCATTTATGAAATCTCCCCCTTTCTATTTGAATCCTGAACTGTCAGCTCAATTTTCATCACATTCTATTGTCTTATTTCTTCTTCAAGACTTTGTATCCATTTTTTGAGCCTCCATGTCAAAAAGTCATTCATCTTTCATTTCTTTGATTTCCTAAGGTTGTGTTGACCCATAATTTTCATCTAATTAATGTATAATTTGCACACTATATTCTGTGTCTTGGTTTTGTTTTTCTTTCACTTTTCTTTTTTTCTTGAACTTTCTAGCAGGAACTATTTTTTTTTCCTTTCCGTCACTTTGAATGTTGACTGTTTATTCCTATGGTCAGTTATTTGTTGGTGTATCATATAAGAGAGGATGAGAAAATCAACTTGAATAACAGACAGTGCTGATTCAATCTGCAGTCTCTTCCGACTAACTCCTCTTTATAAATGTGTCTTTACTCTGGGATAGCAAGATGCACTGGATTTGAAATCACAGTATACAGATCTGAAACCTAGCATTAACTCTTCTTACCTCTGTAACTTTGGCAGGCTACTTCAATTCTCTGATCTCATACTCTAAATTTTCAAAATTTGTGTAGCAATAGCACCTACTTGCAAGTTTCTGTTAACAATTAAAGATGATTCATGCAAAACACTTAGGATAATGCCCAGTAGATGATAAGAGTTTAGGGATTAGTAATAATTGTTATTATTCGTGCTAAACCCTATTTAGCAGTCTCTGCTGCAAGGATTTAATTTAGCATCACAATTCTTTAGCAGACAACTAGCCAGCTGCAGTTTTCATGCACTTCTTTTCCTTTGTTCTGTTATACAATGTATCAGTTTTCCATTACTGCTGCACCAAACTATCACAAACTTAATGGCTTAAACAACACATATTTATTATCTTACAGTTCTGGGAGAGATCAAAATGGGTTTTACTGGGAAAAAATCAGAGTGTAGGCAGGGATGCATTCCTTTCTAGGGACCTACCCTTAAGTAGAATCCACTTACTTGTCTTTCCAGGCCCTAAACGCTACCTACATTCCTTAATTTTTGACCACTGTCCATCTTCAAGGTCAGCAATGTCTCTTGGAATGTTTCTCTCAATGTTTTCCTGTTGGTTCTGACTCTTTGGCCTCCGTCTTGCCCATTGAAGTACTCTTGTGATTATATTGGTCCTGCCTATAAAGTACCGAATAATCTCCCCATATAAAAGTAAGCTGATTAACAACCTCAATTCTCTCTTCAATCTTACTTTTTTCTTCCATTGTCACCTAGCTTTCACAGGTTCCAAAGATTAAGATTTGGGCATCTTTGCAGAGACATTGCTCTGCCTATGCACACCAATAGCCTGCTTTCTACAAAAATGACTTGTTTTTCTAACAGGTCAATCTCTCCTTCTTGTCTGTAATGTAAGACTGGGTTCTTCTAAAAACCATCTATAAGCCAAGATTTGCATTCCAAGCTGAGGGCTATAGATATTTGCCCTTTACTATGTTTAAAATTTCTTCGGAGAATTTTGCACAAGGCCCGAGTTCTATGGGGGATAAATCTGTTTTCAGTTTTCTCTTTGACTAGGTCATTTTACATAGGCACTGGGTGCCTTGTTCACAGCCTGGAGGGTGCGATTACTTTATAGCTTGGTTGAAGATGGAATTTGCTGCTATCATTATTCTTTTTGTTTTCAGTTGAATTTATGAAGGCAAGTTAGAGGTACCTTTAATCTTCCATTTTTATCAGATATATCCATTTAAAAAATGTTGAGAGCAATTTTAGATCCACAGCCAAATTGAGAGATAAGTACAAATATTTCCCTTATAGTTCTTGCCCTCACACATGCATAGCCTCCCCCATTATCAACATCTCCCACCAGAGTACTACATTTGTAACAATTATGAACCTACATTAACATATCAGTCACCCAAATACCATAGTTTACAATAAGGTTCACTCTTGGTGTTATACATTCAATAGATTTGGACAAATGTGTAATGATGTGTATGCATCATTATAGGTTCATAGATTATGTTTCACTCATAAAAATCCTCTTGTTCCACTTATTCATTCTTCCCTGATTAATCCCTGTGAACCATTAATCATTTTATTGTGTCTATATGTGTTTATCTTGCCTTTTTCAGAATACTGTGTAGTTGCAATCAAATATGTAGCCTTATCATATTGGCTTCTTTTGCTTAGTATTATGAATTTAAGACTCCTCCATTTCTTCTCATGGCTTGACAGCTTTTCCTTTTTATTGTTCATTAATCCATTGTTTGTATAGTTATAGTGTATTAATCCATTCTTCCACTGAAAAACATCTTTGTTGCTTCCAGGTTTGTAAAGATACTTTATTGTAAAGATACTATAACATTTTGTGTACAGGGTTTTGTGTTAACAGAAATTTGCGGCTCCTTGGGTTAATATCAAGGAACATGGTTCGGAGATTGTATATTTAATTTTGTCAAAAAACACCATATTGCCCTCCAAAATGGCTGTACTGTTTTGCACTCCCACCATCAGTGAAGCAGTTCTGCTGCTCCACATCTTTGCCAGTACTTACTGTTGTCAGTGTTCTGCATTTTGGTCATTGTAACAGGTGTGTAGAGTTATCTTCTTCTTGCATTAATTTGCACATCCTCTATTCCATATGACTGTGAAGCATCTTTTCATGTTCTTATTTTCCATTTGTAGATTTTCTTTGGTGAGATGTCTGTTAAGGTCTTTGGCCCATTTTAATTTTTTTTATTGTTGAATTTTCAGAGTTCTTTGTATATTTTGGATAATATCAGACTATCAGGAATGTACAATATCAGATGTATGTTTTGCAAATTGTTTTTCTCAGTTTATTACTTACCTTCCCATTTTTTGATATCCATTGACTTTTTATGTCAGATGTGTCAGAAATTACTTGAAAGGTCTGCATTTAGAAGGTCTTTTTCTACCTTCTGACTGCAATGCAGGCATGTCTCTAACATTATATTATTTTTGTCTTTTCAAGAGGTTTGATATCAGATTAAAGAGAATACAGCCAGATAAAGACAAGCTTAAAAACTAACCCTTGAAGGCTAGCTACAGAACTGAACCACCAACGAGAGAGAGGGATTGGGAAAGGGTAAGAACCTAGAGGAAAGGAAGCACAATGAGTATGATGATGGACTGTGGGTGATTTGGTGGTGAGCACACTATGGTTGTAATACCGATGGGTGTATCCAAATATTACCTCAATTAAAAATGAATAAATAAATTTTAAAAAGTAAAGAGCACAGTGTCCTCATAATCGGAAAATTCTCCATTTAATCACATATTTCATAAACTGCAATAGCATTTTTAAATGTATATTTTTTCTATTTATTGCTGTTTTTACTTTGTGGAAAAAAGGAGTGTTCATATAATCGATTTCATGTAGACATATTATGATCCTATAAATGATTGTAACAACTCTTTTTGAGCTGGTGAGCTTATTGCATGCTGTAATTTTGAAAGATTTTGGAAATCGTCCCCAGCTACTCTGACCATTTATTGCATTCCTAGATCTGGTAACAGTAATTGCCTTAATGCCAAATATCTTGTGCTCAACAACTTACAAGAATCCAATGCAAAAATATGTTTGGGAAGCAAATTATCCCCTAAATAGGTGACCCTGAAGCCTCATGAACTAGCTGTGCCTTCCTCACTTATTAATAAGCATCATTTCCAAGCAACCAAGATGTATTGAGTTGGGAGTCCCTAAGTGCGAGAGGGTCCAGAAATAGCTTTGACTTTTCCTTTTTTTAATTTACCTTGTGGGGCTATGGGGAATGAGCAATCCTTTAGTCTGTCAATATCACCAGCAACAGAACCACATGAAGAGAGGATGGGGAGGGGAGGAGTGAGGTGATGGGGAGGCTCAGCTGAGAAGATGGAATATCTATTTGACACAGAAGAGGGTCCTCAGAACTCTGCAGAGCCAAAATGTCAAAAGCAGCCACTGAAAAAAAACTGAGTCATCAGAATTTTGACATTGACAAGACTACACTACATGCAATATGTGTGACTTCTAATACCAACTGTTATGGCACGGACTAAGACATTTTCTGTTTCTGTCTTTAGTATTTGGTGAATTAATTGGTTTTATTTTTCTGCTGTTTCTTTCCCCTACTTTCCTTTAATTCAACAAATATGGATGGATGTGCATTATGCCTTTAAAATTATTTCACCATATGGTCATAAAGTGATTCTCTGATCTAAATTGGAGAGCTATTCAGAAAATCAAATAAAATAATGCATTAAAAATTCTGTGAAAAGTAGAAAATAATACAAGTACATGTTACTTTTTAAACAAAATTACAAAATGGATGCAACATATGAGGCAGATATTAGTCTAGCATCACTATTACATTTTTATAACTAAGTAGATGTATCACAGGCACAAAATGAAGAACCATGTTTTCTTTGCAGAGTGTTCTTTTAATCTCTTTAAACACTGTATTTCCTAACTGAAAGAACTAGATGACACTGCTTTCATGCCCTCTTCTTACTTAGTAATGTTTTGGGGCAGGATTCGACCTCTGACAAGGTTGGTGTTAAACTAAGCATGAGCTTCTAAATGGGAGAAAAATCTCATGTTTTCAGTATGAAAGCATGCTATTAGAAAAACAATACAGCATGGTGCCAGGGAAATATTACTAAGTTCAAGTACATATCCACCTCGAAGGACCCCTGTGTTTTTTGTCAACCTCTATATCCCATCTATGTCTCTTTACTCATTTGTAAAATAGGAAAAAAAAATTAGCTGCCATTAAGGTGATTGTAAGGCTCAAAAATAATTCTTTTAGAGGAAAATGGTTTTATTCATTTAATTGTACCCTGAACATGCCCATCAATCTTGTATTGGCTTGAGGAAAGACCAGGAAAAACAAAGACCTCCTAGATCCACACAGTACAAGTGGGAGCAGTAGCCATACTTGGCTGTGGAGGATACTCTCCATACTAGAGATCATTTCCCTGCAGCTGCTTAAAATGTGTCATTAACATTTGCACAATATTTTTTTCTTCAAAGTGACTTACAAATATAAACTTGCTTTTTTGCTACCTTTATGAAGCACTGTGTAATTCTGAAATAGGGGACCTGATTGAGGGTGGGGGAGGGATAATTCATGGTGTGTGGCTTCGTGTTTCTTGGTTTTACCATTATGTAAGTCAGCCAATGGAATAACGATAATTACTACAGGCAGCCCACTGTAATGAGGTAATTTGGTACAAATAATCTCCGCCATTACTCTACAAAGGCAATCCTACACAAGACCTCAGATAGCAAAATTCTGATTTGCTGAGGTGTGATCATTATAAGGTCATTATAGATAGACAGGGGCTGTTCTCTTCTTGCGCTGCTGAGCTCCTTCCAGAAGGCAGCATGTGCATGGATTGGCTGAGATATTTGCAGTCTCCATATTTGATGCCTTCATTCTCTGGAGGAGGAAATGGAGGACTAGAGAAAGGCAGCACATTTTCTGCTTCCTGGAAGAATAACTGGTTTATGAAAAAGTTTCCTATCTGTTTTGAAAAGGGATTGCAGATCTTCCCTGAAGCACTGCATGCAGCACTCAGCTCACCTGGCTGCAGTGGCTCCTCCTAGATGTCTACTGTCTCCAATAATGACAGTGTCATCTTTGTGACATAGGATCATGTCTCCAGCAAATCCCCACCTTTCTCATTCCCCACTCTGAGTCCTAATTCTAATCTGCTCACTGAACATAGGCACTGCCTCTTTTAAAATGTCCTCTCCTTTCCATTCCAAAACTGCTCACCATTGGTTCCAATTGCTTTTCAACTTGACATTGCAGTGGGTTATTTTTTAAATAATTCAACTTTGAATCATTTTCTTTCCCCCTTACCCCTATGAACCCACTTTTCAGTGTTGCTGTATTAATTTTATTAAAGTCAATCCCTAATCATCTTCCTCCACTCAGTGCCTCTCTATTTTGCGAGAAATAGAGATCATACACCTAAATGTGGAATTCAAAGCCCTCGATGACCTAACCTCACTCCACTTCTCCACCTTTCTGACTGGCAGTTCCCTTTCACATACCAATCATTCAAAACCAGAATGACTTCTTATCCTTTTCCAAGATTTCTCTTCTCTTTTATGTCCCCATAAATTGGTTTATAGTATCTTTTCTCCTTGTCATACGCTTCCCTCCCATTTTCTCTGCCCCCCCCCATCGTATTTTACATATCTTTCAATGCCTACCTTAAATTGTCCTTTCTTTTATGCTGGATTTAGAAGAGCAATGTACATAGTTACAGTTGGACTGAAACTTGGGGGTAAAAGTTGAATGGAAGAGATAGGACAGAAAAATGTACTTTCCTGAGTTGGAGCCTGACCAGAGCAATGGGGTTAACAGCAGTGCTCTTAGGTAACGAGCTTGACCACATAGAATCATTAAGGCTCCTTTGCTCCATTCCTGCTGGGAAACCCATGCAAGAGAGATTTGCTTTGAGAGAAGGAGCTCTGTGTGCATGATTATTCTTTCCCTCTAAACCCCAGGGGTAGGATGCTGATAATTACTTTTGGATCTATTCAGTGTAATTACATAATAATCCACAGCCACCTATAAATACTCTGTCATTACATGGCATTGTCCTGGTAAATTGTACTCGGTTTCCTTGTTGGGTAATTATAGCTGTGCCACAGGGCAAAGATTAGTGGCACTAAGAACTTCTTGCATTACACTCACATCTCAGCTGCAGGACGCATTCCATTTGTACAAACATAAACTGCAAAGAAGCTGCCAACTTTAACAGATCAAAAAGCAGCAGGTTGTGAAGTTTGCAGTGAAGAAGGAGCTTCTTCCCATATCAAGGGACTGGGGAGAAGCCTTTAGACTCTTTGTCCTTCATTGTTTCACAAATCTAGATGGAAAGACAAAGTTCACAGACATGGTTTTTCCAATGAATAGAGTGGAGACCACCAGCAAAATACACCAAAGTAGTAACTCATCTTGGGAAGAAAATAAGAAACAAAGAGCGTAGTTAGTGACTTGCGTTGCTTGCCTTTCTCACTAGATTATATAAACCTTTGAAGACCGTTTAAAATTCTTTTCTCTCTCTCATCCTTGTCCTCTAGTGCTTTTTTCAAGTAAGTCCCTCAAGAAATAATTTAACAATGAGATAAATGGAAGATGGGTAAAGATAAATGGGAAATAGAGTATAATGGAGGGCAGAGAAAGGAAGGGAGGGGAAGAAGAAAAGAAGGAAAGAATAGAAGGACGAGCTGGAGCGAGAGTGGGAAATAGGGAGAGAAGAAAGAGAAAGAAAAAATGAGGAAAAAGGAGAGACAGGTGAAGAAATAAGGACAGGGGTGGGAAGGGGGACCCCATGCTTATTTTGCATTTATGGCTTCATTGTATTTTTGAAAGAGCAATCTGGGAAAGTACTACTGGAGGAGGAAGTAAAAGACAAAGCGCATGTTAAGACCAAATTGAAACGATATAAATGTAAGATATCTTTGGTTTGAGCCAGATGAAGAAATAAAGACATATGTACAACAATACAAATATAATTTGAAAAGAGTAGAATTAGATTTCAAGCTTAGCAGACTTCAAGACTAGGCAAATCAAAAGAAATCTGTTTTTTATTTGTCATAGAAATAAATGAAAATAACTTAAATTTTAGATACTTAATTTAGTGATGATTTTGTGAGGTTTAAATGAAAATGTCTAGAAGGGTTTGAAAGGTAAGAGAACTAAGTGGGGAGTAGACATTTGAATTAGAGACACAGATTTAGGGTTCCCGAAACTGAGATGGAAGCAAACCCGATGGAGGTGCATAAGTTTCCCAGGGGCAAAGCTTGTAAGAGAGAGAATACTGTACTTTAGGAATTGCTTATACTAATGCAGAAACTAAATTTTATTCATCATCTTATCTCTAGCACCTACGATCCTGTATGTAGTTGACAATTTATTTAATAAAACAGGTCTTAGAAAGTCAATCGGTCAACCAAATAAATATCCAGAGAAATGGGAGGTTAAGGAAATGATGTGGAAGTGAATGAAAATTGTTACCAATATGGAGAGAGTATAATCTGGAATTTGTAGATTATTTCATGCCTGTACTTCATCCACTGCGCTTCTTAAAATCCCAAACTGTGGTTTTAACCTTATTTCCTATTAATGCTAAAATTAATCTTTTAAAACATTAGACTAGATCACTACCAGTTACAAGTTCAGCAGCGCCTAAGGGCTCAGTTGGTTTAACTCCTTCAGTTTCAATAGGAAAATGAGGCCTGGAAAGACAAAGTGGCAGATAGCTCGTGCCTAGTTCTTGATCAGAACTCGCATCTACAATGTCTATGTCATTGTTGTGTTTAACATTTCTAACTGAAGAATATTGAATTTATGAATTGGATTTCAAATTTTTTAAATGTCACTGCCTGGGCACATAACAAGTTAGTCAGGATTATTACAATGGACACCTTAGTCAGAGGAACTAGGGTGATTCTCATTTTATTTTTTCACGTATTGCTTATATTTTCATAATGTGTACACAATATTTATATTCATGTATTTTTCTTTTTATAGAAAACGATTCTGAAATGTTATTAAGAGGTGAAACTGGGGGTGGATATGTGGGGTATTTCCACATTTCTCTATACATTATAGAGGTTATTGATAATTCCAAACTAGCACAAAGTTAGAACTGGAAGAGATTTCAGTGTTGCCCTAAGGACCTCATTTTATAGATGAGATAATGAAGTTCCACACAGATGAAGTGATTTACCTCATTGAAACCTATAAATAACATGAAACACAAATATAGGTAATTCTGCATCATAAAACTACAGGAGGATGTGCTTGAAAATTTGTATGACTCCCATTTTTTCCTGATATAAATGAAGTAAGGACAATATTCTTTTAGAAATAAAACATTTATTGAACAACTTCTACATAGCAGGCACATCCACAATCTCAATCCCATTTCATCTTCATAGTAATTGACATCTGACAGGTCACGTTTCAGGAAAGATACTCAAACACTTTAAAACAGGAGAAGTTTCAGACTGTTGACTATTGACTTTCGATCTAATTCTCCAGATTTTTGCTTCATTCAGCTACCCTCCTTTTGAGGCAAGCTGAAGTGAAGCTTTCTGTGCAGCAGAGATTTGTAGAGGTCCTTATTACCCTTGATAACATTAGTCAGAATGTATTAAAGTTCAGATAGCCTGATTGTTGCCAGAATTCCTTCCTATTTCCTGTTTCCATGAAGCCAGGATAGACTTTTCCAGTTAGAAGGAGGTCCCTGATTGATACACTTGGGAACTGCCTTGAGATGTTACTATCTAGAAGTAGGTGAAATGGGCATCTGGAGATTGCTATGCCATAGCACTTATATTATTCTCTATTCCTAACTCTATTATTCAGTGACTTTTGCTAAAGTTATTAATGCTACTATATGACAAAGTAGGTGAGAAAACAATGGAGACCAACTCTTCTGGCTTGCCACAGGCCTTTCCTGTGACAGGAGATTTTCAGTGCTCAAACCAGTCCCAGCCTGTAGGGGATTAGTTGATGAAACTCAAAAACAGAGACTGAGGATGGTTAATTTTCTCATACAAGGTCACACAGCAAGTTATTACCAAAGCTAGACTAGCTAGAACCCACCTAGTAATTAGTTCTGTCCTTTCCAACTTAACCACTGTGATTGTTGGACTTGGGAAGGTAGAATCTGACCTACCCCAGGATCTCATGTTTTAGGCAAATGGATAGCACACTGACAGTAAAATAATGGCAATGTTTTTTTCTGCCCTGTCATCTGCATTCTGACTTACTCATTTTAATCAATATACTCTCACCCTCATCCACGGCAAGTGACCACCTCCTGCTGACCAGAGGTTCACTTGCTTGTCTTTATCGTCCCTTCTCTAGCTGTCACACAGGTAAACAACACAGGCCCACGCAAGTTCACACACAAAAGACTGCAATAGTAACATTTATCTTGTACATGTTCCATTTATCTTTGGCAAAAAGCTTCAGACCCAAACTATCTTAAGTGATCTCAAAAAGACAGTGATAAGTACCTTCCCCGTCATTATTGCTCCATTTTATCACAGTGGTGATAGCAATAATGGTGGTTGTAACCCCCATCAAGTCCATTTAACATGGCTCATTTTCAAAAGCCACTCAATGCCTTGTGACAGTCTGGCCAGGCGATATGAAAAGATCACTTAACCCCGATGATCTGAGGAAGACTCTGAGTGGGGAAAGAAGGCCCTACAGTCAGAGGCGAGCCAGTGAACGAAGGGAAGGGATAAAAAAGACCATTGATTTTATGACAAGGGGCAGAGCCACTGTCAAAACTGAGAAGCACAAATTGAAGGAACGTTTCAATTAGCTGTTTGCGAGCGAAATTCCTTAGGAGTTCGGACACACTGGTCTCTGATTATTGTGAGTTATTTTGATTCTTTTGTTTTTCAATGTATGTGTTTATTCTTAACTGAAAAAGAAGTCTCAAATTAGAAGCTTTATGGACCTTTAAAAATCACTTGATAAGACCATAATTATTTCAATGAGAAGGTGTTTTTGATTCTATGGTGCCCTAGATAAGGATTGGACATAGAAAGGAATACCTGGGGCTTCTGTGGCCACCTGTCACTCACACACCTGAGATGAGGCTGCCTATATTGCTGCCTTTTTTTGGCAATCCCAAAACATGTCTGCAGTTTACTTAGCAGGTGTTGAAACAGTTAGCATAACACACTGGTTTCTGGAGGCAGTGAATGTGGATGAAGGCAGTGACGAGCAAATAACAACTGGAAGAAAAAAATCAATAGCACTCCTCTTTCTGCATCTCTTGCTTGCTCAGAGCATGACTAGGGGTTGGTGTTGCCAGAGAACTCTCAGACTAAACACAGAAATAATCACAGTGATGGCACAGTTATTGAGACAGCAGACTCAAGAGTGCCTGGTTCAAAACCCATTTCTGCCATTTCGTGGCCATGTGACTTTAGTGAAGATATTAATCTCTCTAAGCTTCAGGGGTTTTGTCAACAAAATGGGAATAAAAGACCAAATTTCATAGTGCTGTGGTGAGATTTAACTAAAGAAATTCATGTAGACAGTTCAGCACAGTCTCTAGTAAGTATACAGCAAGTTCTATAGATGAGGTGATTATGATTTTATTAATTCCTAGAACGTAGATGTTTTTGAGTTTGATTTTCTGAGTCTAGGTCTTTTTTTTTTTTAAGATTTATTTATGCATACAAGCTGGGGTGTAGGCCAGGGGTGTGGGGCGGTGAGAGGATTCACCAAAGACAGAGGGGGGAGCAGAACAGGCAGATTGACTGAAGTACACTGCTGAGGGGAGCAGCGGTCGAGGCAGGAGAGGTCTGCTGTGCCATGTGGGAATCTCCCTGGCTGGGTATCGAACTCGTGCTGCAGTGGCTCTGGTAGCTTCATAAGTGCTGTGCTTAACCTGTTGCGCCACCAGGAAAGCCCTGTTTTTATTATTTTAAAGGAGTCCTTGATTCTGTATTTGACTTGAGTGTTCATTATCTGTCACCTTACAATCTTTTTTTTAAATATATATTTTTATTGTTATTTATGTCTTTTACATTTTGTATTCCCCTTGGGTAGCCCACGACCAATTCACCGGTGATCCATCTCCATGGTCCCTTGTGTTCTTTTCTGTACCATTTTGTGCCGTTTTCCTTCCCTTCCCCCCCCCCC
>PVIJ01016141.1:0-33771 GCA_004024925.1 Scalopus aquaticus
GCGGGGTGGGAGAGAGACACTCAGCGGTGGGGGAGGGGGGAGGGGAGGATAAGGGCACAAAATGGAAGAGAGGAGAATACAGGGGACCATGGAGATGGATCACGGGTGAATTGGTGGTGGGCTGCCCAAGGGGAATACAAAATGTAAAAGACACAAATAACAATAAAAAAAAAAAAATGGAAAAAAAAAAATAAAAAAATAAAAAAAAAAGTCTCTACCTTTTAGAGTCCCATACTGAAATAGCTGAAGTTTACAAATTGACTATATCTGGGATTTGGCTTAAAACAGTCCAAGAAGTAGGGGCAGAGGTAGAGAGAATTAAACATGAAACAAGAATGTCTATAATAATTCTTGAAGCTCAATGATGGGTACATGGGATCTCTCTGTATACTACAGACATGTGCCACAGAACATTTCAGTCAGCAGAATGCATATACAGCAGCGGTCCCAAAATTCCTGTTGTCTGGTGTTGTCATAGCCATCCTTACATCATAGCATTTTATACTGGCAGCAATCTCATACATCTAGTGTTTACTGCATCTCTTGATAGCATGCACGATTGACTTAATCTCATGTTGTTTTGTTCATTGTGGCTCCCAAGTATACAAAATCCACTGCTAATGATACCAGTAAGAGACCGCATCAAGTGACTGACCTGGAAATGAAATCAAAAGTGATTAAGGATTACAAATATGGAAAATAGGTGATGGTTATGCTCACCAGTCAGGCATGTCCCATTTCACCAGTTACAATCTTGAAAAACAAGAACAGTGTGATAGAAGCTGTTAAAGGATTTGCTTCAATGAAAGCAAGGAAACTAACAATAATTCAAGAGGAGTCTTTATCAGATACAGAGACACTTCTAATGACCTGGATTGAAGACCAGAAATAGAAGTAAGTACATCCGTCTCAGTATCATGAAAATCACGACCAAAACAGAAAGTTTGTTTATAATATTGAAAGAAAAGGCTAAAACTAACCATAATGTTGAATTTACTGCTAGGTCTGGGTGGTTTAAATTTCAATGATTCAAGAATTATTACTCATTACATGATATGAAATTGAGTAGTGACTGTGAGTTCTGATGCAAAGGCAGCTGAAAAATTTTTCGGAAACTCTACATAAACTGATTGGAGCTTATTTTACATGACAGGGCCAATCTTTATTACAGATGAAACTCTCCTATTCTAGAAATGGATGCCTGAAAGGACTTTCATCCACAAGGAGTGAAGTCAATGCCATGTTTCAAGACTTTTAACACTTTGTGTGCCGGCTGTTTTCTGTGCCATCGCATGAATGGTATAAGCATTCAATAAAACACACACAGCTCCTGAACTACTGGATATATTTTAATGAAATTTTAAATGCATAGAGATTAAAGCTTCTAGACTGAGTACGATCAAAGAAATAGCTCCTAATAGTTCCAAATAAATACACCGTGACGTGAAAAACCAGAGACTAGATCAACACGTGAATACATAAGTGGAGCAAAAGTGTTAAGAACAGGATAATAGTCTTGCTTGGAGGTTATGCTGCAGGCTACAAATTAAACTTCTAGTAAATATCTGGGTTAATCTGTTTCAGATGCATTGAATAGTTTCTAAAATGAGATATGATGTCCATCTATATTGGACCTTTGTTGTTTTGATCATCAGCCCCTCTCTCTTATAAACAGAGGTATACATTACATTCTTTAGGAAACCACTCTTGCCTCACTGTATTCAGTGGGGGTGTCAATCACATATCATCACTGCTCTTGCCATACTCCACAAGGATTGAATTTTGCCCACCCTAGGAAATAAAGTGCACAATGTATTTGCACTATCTTGTTCACCCCAGTGCCTGGAACATTGTCTCAACTATAATAATTACCTGCCGCATGTACAAATAGTGACAAATCCCAATAATAATATTCCCCAGTGTAGCAGCACAATGGGCCAATGTACTATAAAAGCAGTAAGAAGTCACAGATGACCCAGAACCTCTTCCAAGATGCTCTCTTACACTGCTATGCCAGTGAAATGGAGAAGTACTCCACGGAAAATAACATATCTTTCAAGATTTTGCTCATGGTTTGATAATGTTCCCAGATGTCTTCCTTGTATTGGAGACTTTCATCCTAGTATCAACGTGGTATTTCTCCCTCTAAATACCACATCTATGATCCAACCAATCAATCAAGGAATTACAGCAGCTATTAAGGCCTTCTACCTGAAGATGCTTCTTTGCCCAATTATTGCTGCCACTGAGAAAAACACTGACGCAAACATAAAAGAATAACATCGATGATTACATCAGGATTCTTGCTTGGCTTTGGGGTAATATCACCAAGGAGTATGAGTGGTATCTGGAAGAAGACACTCAAAAAATTGATTCATAACCTCAAGGGATTTGCCAAGGATAAGGACGTTGCAAAAATCATATATTCTATGGTGTGAGCACAACAACGAAGTGGCCTAACAATGCATTTCTGAGAACACAGTACCATCACTAAGCAACACATGGCTATAGTCTCTCTATTTTTATAGCAATGTATGTTCTAAAATATTTTATAATATAAAGATGCTATCACTGAAATGAATTACCTGCCCAGGCCTGTAAACAATTTCTACATATTCTCATATTAGATTAATGCACAATCAGGCACAAGTGAATGTAAAATACCATGTTCAAATTATATTTATAGAGTATTATAAGAAACCATTTGACATGAATTTTACTAACCTCAACATGCTATATACTCTCCTGTATAATTACTTATTTATAAACCTGTCACTATTTAATCAATTTATGGCTTTCTATGAAAAAAAGTTTAAATATGATTGACTTTTAAATTATTTGATAAATATAGTAACAGTCACAGAAAAAAACTTACAAATAAAATTGCAAAGTCATTGCTATCTTTCTAGTCCTATGGGCCTACAGTACTTCTGGAATTTATCATCAACAAACTTAGGGCATAAGCACTCCAACTCACTGAGGGCCAAGCAGGCCAAGTTTTATCTTGTGTACAAAAACCTTTTCCTGCCTTCCTATTCTGAAATAAAGAGCCAAACTAACAGATGGCAGCCCTAGAGGGAGGGGGTGATGATAAAAAAAAAAAGGCAGTTACTAAAGAGCACCATGGGGGGAAAAAAATTACACTGGAAACTGAAAGATACAAGACATTATTTACAAAATATTATTTAGAAAATATTCAGCGATTCCTTAGACTTCTGCAAAACAAAGTCACATTCTGTCTATCAACAATTACTTTAAAATGAAGTGATTCTATGAATTTGCATTTTACTTTGTTTATTCCCTTATTCAGGATATCTTTAAGAATTTTGAAAAGTCCTTCTTAATGTCTGATCAATTTAAATTAAGCAATTTAAACTATACCCAAAATGAATAAGGGAAAATAGGGGACATACTAAGCTATCAACATTTCATTCCTACCATACATTTACATCACATCACCCTTTTCAGATGATATAAAACTTCTTTTTGACTCAAAAAAAATACCCCATCTCTGTATTAATCTACAATGTGATCAATATTACTGCAATAGGGCCTCCCTGGTGGCGCAGCGGTTAAGCGCTGGGCTGTGGAGCTGTCGGCAGCAGCGACGCGAGTTCAACGCCCAGCCAGGGAGAATCCCACATGGTGCGGCAGACCTCTCCTGCCTCGCCCACTGCTCCCCTCAGCAGTGTATTTCTGATCTGCCTGTTCTGCTGCCCACTCTGTCTCTGGTGAGGCCTCTCGCCACTCCACACCTCTGGCCTGAACCCCAGCTGTACGTATAAATAAATAAATCTTTAAAAAAAAAATATTACTGCAATAATAGGTTTTAATTAAAATATTTGTTATAAAAACTTTACAAAGTATGGCTATTATAATTACAATTTTAACACAAATTACATTTCTTTAAAATGCCTATGGCTTTCAGTTTAACATTAACATGCCAACTACAATAGGCCATCTTTACCCATTCATCATGCCAAGTATCTTGCTTTCCAATCACTATTTAAGAAACCAAACCCATCAGACCATTTAAGGCAGAAGTTCACCACCTGGCATTTTTGCAAAGGAATAGCAACTTTTGTCAATGGTAGCAGAACCTTCATAAAAGAGAACCTGTCAAGTAGAAGTTATTCAACAACTCATTCCTCAAACACCCCTCTCCTCTGTGGAAGTTTATCAAATGAAAAATAACATACCCTGCCCATCTCACAGAGGTGTTTTAAGGATCAACTGAGAAAATGTTCACAAAAGTGCTTTGTTAAATAAAAAGCTATGTACAAATATAAATCATTATTTCACTATTTCACTACTTGTTTGCATTCTAAATAGTTTGCAAACTAGACTTGTTAATTAATATCATTGGGTTTCAAGATCTACCAAAAAACCCTTCATATTTCATGGTATAAAGATTCACTAATATTCACCTTTGTACAGCAATGTTCAATCCTTATTCCAATTACTGTACTAACATTCTATACCCTTTCTTTGGCAGAGCAGACTTAAAAACATTCTTAAAGAAATCAAAACAACATGGGGCACCTAAAATTCTGACTCTCTGTTACCTTGAGTTCTTAACATCTATATAGAATTGTCCTGCCCACACGACATTATTAGATAGGCTTTTATAGCAACTAAAACCATCACACTGAAGCTAGCCATTTCCAAGCTCGACCCTCACCGTTTCCACTAACACCCCTCCACCTATTTCCTGAATTCTAATCAGGACTCCACCATCTACCAGCTATGTGTTATTGGGCAAGTTAGTTAATCTCTCTGTGCTTCAATTTCCTTATCAGAAACATAACAGGTTAAAAGTTGTTTAAATAAAAATCAGATTTCAGTGCAGTTTAAACAATAGATAAAACTGCTTAGAATAGTGTCTGGTGCACAGTAAATGTTCAGTAAGTATCACCTAGTATTCATCCTTTATAAACGCATCTGTGCTACCACACTATCTTCACTAAATAACATAAAGCTCTTCATTTTTTTCCCCAAAAGAATGAGTAATTTTGAGAAAACAGAAATACTAACAAAATTTCATTATACATGACTGGATACTGGGTTATATAAGAAATGATGCCTTATATAAAAGAGATTGGTCCCAATATGCTTTTAAATTGTATTAAAAACATTTATAATATAATCCTCATATTCCAGATTAGGTTATTCTTTATTTCTAATACTATTAGTTAGCAAAGCAACTTACTTTAATTGTATCACATAAAACTGGCCATGATCAGTTTTATGTATAGTGAACAACAGGAAAGATCTTAAAACACAGCAGAAATTTAAAGGGTTTCTCTAAATGCTACCATAAAACTTTTTTTTAAAGTTTGGACAATAACATGTGTCCCTCAAAATCAAATTAAATCAAGAGTTTAGCTTGAAAATAGCTTGCCAGAGCAAGAGGAAATATTATTATTGTATTAATATCATTACCATTATAATTAGAGGGACTTCAAAGAATATGCTAAATATGGCAACAAGCATAAAAGCTCAACTCCAAGTTTACTTTTTACATGTTACTTAGCACATCCTATGCACACATACATGGTCTTGATAATGTTTTAAAAATTGTAAATCTTAACATTTCACATGAAAGTACCTAATGCAAAAAATTCATAGTACCATTTAACTGACTTAATAGTTCTCCTTTGGCTTACAACTTTACATGGGTAGAATCAGTTAATTTAATTTAGAGACAATTTTACTCCACTGACAACTTCCTAGAGCTGCATTCCTGGTTTACTATCCGTAAGGAATTTTCCAGGCAATGTAATGAACAAAAGCACATAAGGCTCCTGCTCTCATGGAGTTTATATTCTATTAAGACAAATAATAAGTAGATTAAACAAGTCATTAAACTTGCAGAAGCATGAGTGCTATAAAAAAGCAAGAGAGATAAGAAGAATGGGGATGTGGGTAAGGAGATGATCATTGTTTTCTATAGTATGACAACTGCAGATCTCTCTAAAATGGTAGATATTTAAATCCCTCTTTAAGCAGACACTCGAATAATGTAAGGGAACAAAGACTTGAGGGAAGAGTACACGCAGAACCAAAACAAGTAGTTAAGTCCTAGGAATGCACAGGAAATGCAAGATCAAAGAACATAGGGAAGTTCAGTGTATCGGAAGTGCAGTGAACAGAGAGAGAGGCAGGGACTAACTACATCATGTGGGACCTTGTAGGCCATCGCTAGAAATTTGATTATTTTAATTGCAAAAGGAAGTCACTCTAAAGTATTAAATAGAGTAAGCTATCTGAATGACAATTTAAAAAAAATTACTCCAGCTATGAAATGGAGAAAATACTGTAGGAGATTAAGTGAGAAAAGAGGAAATCCAATTCAGAGACAAGTATTAACCAAGCAGGATATGGTGGTGATTTATACCAGAGTAATAAGGTAGCGATGATGACATGTGGTTAAATTAGAAATATATTCATCAAAAGACAGTACAAGAGAATTTAATGATGGGTTGGTTATAAGGTATAAAGAAAAAGGAAAATCACAGATAACACTTAGTTTTTTGGCCTGAGTGACTGATTAAATGGTCCTACCATTTACCACAAGCAGATTCAAAGGATGATAAAGATAGGAATCACGCTTAGTGTGTTGTGCAAATTTACTTTGAAGTGCCTATTAGACAATCAAATAAGTTGTAGAAAAAGCACATGAACTATGACATTAGACTCAAAGAAGGGGTCTGTGCTGAAGATATAAATGTGGGTGTCAATCAGTATAGATTAAACAGTTCTGAAAGTCATACAACCAGATAAATGTAAACAGGAAAGATTTCTTTGTTTAATCTTCACATCAGCCCTATTATAACTATTATTTTTCCCATTTTATAGATCAGAAAACTGAGAGTAAGAGATTAAGACATGACAAAATTACTATGCCAACAAGTGGTAGAGTTAGAAGGAAAAACACAGATCTAACTGACTGCAATTACCGTGACCTTTCTCAACGAGGGATCATGATCTGAACCACAGGATTTGAAGGAAGTACTGGGATGAGTATTTTCTCAATTTTCACAAGGATGGCAAATAGTGCCATTCAAGACACAGTGGAGAAATTCTCTACATACAGTGAATATCCAAATACCCTAGAACATTAGGGTTGTTTTTTTAGGGAGCCATAGTTGAGAGAAAAAAAAAAAAAAACTATGCTACTATATTATTATTATTCCAATGCTAACTACTAGAAATTATTAAAAATGTGACAGATTGATGAATAACATAAATTTACAATCCTGTGAGTTTTCGTGGCCTTCTCTTTATAACCAACACTATCAAGTGTTATTGGGGATTTTATGGCATCAACAGTGATTTTACTTTCGGATTATACCAGACCTCCATTAGTTCCATTCACAGTCAGCAACTCAGCATCTGCTTTCCTGGGAATATCAGGAAACTACTAGATATTCATCAGCAAACTACTAGAAAGTAAACTCCCCCAAGACAAGAATCTTTGTTTTTTCATTAATGTGTTCTAAGCACTTAGAGTAGTGCCCTTTCCGGAAAATGGGCAGAACTTGTTACCTTGTAAAATGGGGATTTTTTTTTATGTTGTCTTGGTTTTTCGGCACAGCTGACCTGATAGAATTGTCCAAATACATAACTTTAAACTCCTGATTTCATCTTTCTTAAAACTGGTCTTTATCATGAAAATATAACAAGTATATTGTCTTGTGAAAATACATTTTATAAAATATAAAGTAGCCATATATTGCAGATACAGACATTACTGGTCAAAATAACTGCCGTATCACAATGTCAAGATGTATGTGTGTACTGTTCAAAATAACTAGCATGAAATATGAGCAACTACTATATTGTACATATTCTAGAGGAAAAAATATTCTCCTTACAATTTCAGTTATCCTTTGTTAAACTCCACAAGTATTTCAGAGCATAGGTATTATTAAGCAATGCAGCATCTCCATTAAAACCAAAAGGCTTCAAATAAGCAAATCCTGGCTAGAACAGAAATTGTACTCCAATCTATTTCACCTGCACATAATAACTTACATGGATCAGCACAATACTAATGGACAATGCCAACCATACACATTAAGTGCCCTTCCACAAGAAGTTCAAATCACTCCAACAACTATACAGCACTTTCTCAAATCAGTCATCTCTAAAAAAAATAAATAAAAGTGCGTAACACCACATTTTGTGAGTGAGAATGTGGGAAAAATAGGTATTACGTATTACTGATGATACTGAAAATTAGTACACTTTTGGAGGGAAATTTGGCAATACCTAGCAAAACAACATATGCATGGAACTTTTGGCCCAGAACTGTCACTTATAAGAATCTACCTTGGTGGGGGCCTTCCTGGTGGCGCAAGGGCTTAAGTCTCAGCACTAAGAAGCTATCAGCAGCCAATGCAGCAGGAGTTGGCTCCCTGGACAGTGAACTTCCCACGTGGCGCAGCTGACCTCTCCTGTCTTGCCCTCTCTTCCCCTCAGCAGTGGATTTCACTCAATCTTCCCGTTCTGCTCCCCACTGTCTCTGATAAATCCTCTTACCCCCAACACCTCTGGTCTACACCCCAGCTCTTGTATGCATAAATAAATAAATAAATCTTTTAAAAAAAGAGAATCTACCTTGAAGATCCACCTCTAACAATATAAAAATATGTGTGCACAGATCACTAATTGCAACATAATATATAAGTACAAAATATATCAGTACATAGAAAATTAGTACATACAAAATATATAAGTACATAGAAGAATGGATGAATATTATGGTTGAAATAATGGTTCAAGGATAGCTGAAATTATGATACAATGACACAGTAGAGTACTACACAGCTGTACAAAAAAAAAAGTTGAATGAAAAATATCTCTTCAAAAAAATCAACTGATTTGGAACGTTAGTTAAAAAACAAAGTGGGGCCCTCCCAGTGGCACAACGGGTTGAGTCTCAGTCTCTGAAGCTGTCTGCAGCCAATGGAGTTCGACACCAGCCAGGGAAACTCCCGCATGGCACGGCAGACCTCTCCTGCCTCACCCGCTGCTCCCCTCAGCAGCGTACTTTGCTCAATCTGCCTGTTTTGCTCCCCTCTCTGTCACTGGTGAGTCCTCTAACCACCCCAAATCTCTGGCCAGCACCCTGGTTCTTGTGTGCATAAATAAATTTAAAAATATTTTTTAAAAATAAATAAAGTGCAGAGAGTACCTATAGCATTCTACTATTTCATATAGAAAGAAGGGGAAAGAAGGAAAAACAGTTTGGCAGTCTTCAGAAAGTTAAACATAGATTTACCATTTGATTTAACACATCCACTTGTAGCTACATACCCAAGAGAACTGACAATCTATGTCCACACAAAAAACTGTATGTTTATAACAGTATTACAAGAGCCTCCAAATAGAAAGCCAAAGCTCATCCTTGATAGAAAATACGGTACATTTATACAAGGGGATAAATTCATTGAGCCATAAAAAGGAATAAAGAACTGAAAACAACCATACTAAGTGAAATAAGCCAGGCACAAAAGTCTACATATGATTCTATTTATATGAAATGTCCAAAGTAGACAAATTTATATATACATAAAGTAGATTGGTGATTATACCAGGGGCTGGGGAAAGGGGAATGAGAAGTGACTACTAATGGACACAAGTTTTATTCTGGAGTTGATTAAATGTTTTTAAATCAGATAGTGGTGATGATTTGCACAAACGTGTGAATATACTAAAAACACTGAGTTATACACTTCAAAAGAGTGGCCTTTATAGTATATGAATTATACTTCGTTTTTTAGAAAGTATGAGGGGAAAAAAAGAAATATAAGAAAACACGTATCATCTGTTCATTTGTGAAAAGAAATAATAGAAGAATAAACTAGAAACTGAAAATTGGTTTCCTACAGGACATGGAAAACTAGTGGTGAGGGGGGCCGCAGGGGACAGTTTAGAAATATGGGTTGGAATGGGGCAACAGAAATAAGAAGTGACACTTTTCTGAGTATATCTTTTTATGTAGTAAGATATAGTAATAGCAATGTTTCATATGCCAAAATAAAAAATTAAAATCAACCAGGATTGGGCAGAACTCAAAATGGAATATAACAGTAAGAAAATATGTAATACAGATTAATAACATGACCACAATAAAGGGAGCAGGGAAGAAAAGAACTAACCTAAGTAACTCTGAACAGTAGCTAGATACTGTAGACAAAAGACAAAAAAAAAAAAAAAAGACTATACTCAAACACAACATTCTAATTAATAATATGTTTTCCATAAGGATATGAATTAGCAATCCATAACTACTCTAAAAATGGACAAATTAATACACTACAGATAAAAGAGTCAAGTTTCTCAATGTCAGAAAAAAGGTTATAAGAAAAGGAGAAAGGTTGAAAGGAACCTTATGGAACTGGACTGGAACAGATGAGAACTCAAGCTTTTTAATATAAACAGAAAGATTACAGAATTAAGTTTGTGTACTTATGTGTGCAGGTGTGCACACTCGCATGTGTAGTCAGGTTTAATATATGTATTTCCTACTTCTGTCTTCTGAGAGCCTAGAAACACGCAGATGAGCATACCTAGCATCTAGACCTTGATTTAAATTTTATTCTCTAATGAAAAGAACCAACATTCCTTGGAGAAGCACTTGATGTCAATACTGGTCAAAGAAAGATACAAAATGAGCGTGGAATAATAGTGCCAGAACATAAATGCTCTAAAAAAGGTGGAGACCAATCTGAAAGAGCTCCTAATGACCAAAGCTACAACAATTTGAGCAACAAATAATGATACTATTGAATTATAAACCATAAACTAAAATAAATACCCATGAGATCATCCTTACATAAATAAATTACTGAATAAACAAACGAGGAAGGGACATAGCTTCCAAAATAAAATGTAAAAGGAATGAGAGAAATACAAAATCACCTTAGGCAAACACCACTGTAATAACCACTGTACACAAGGGCCACGAATGGATGCTAAAATCAGTGGAAAAGACTGAGTAGAAACAGTATATCTGCATAATTTCAAAGTATCTCCCCTCAAGATATGTGTCAATTACAACAGTAACTTTATAGTAGTGAATCCAGCAGAGGCCACCTTAACAAAGCAAACAAAGTTAAAGTATCACTAGCCATAAAATAGCAACACCATGTACCCCCTAAAATGATGCACTGAGAAAGTACTCTCACAAACATAAATATCCATAAACTAATCATAAGAAAAACACCAAATCCAAAATTAGGAAAATTCTCCAAAATAACCGATCATTATTCATCAAAAGAATCAGGGTCATGACAGACAAAGAAAAACCGCAACTGTCATAGACTAGAGGAGACTAAGAACAGAACAATTAAATACAATGTGTGATTCTGGGTTAGATCATGGAATAGAAAAAAAGGCATTAGGAGAAAAATCAAGTAAAATTCAAATACAGTTTGTAGTTTAGTTAATAGTATTATACTAATGCTAATTTCCTGGTTTTGAAAATTACTAGTCCTCAATATTAAGGAATGCTGTGTGAGGGATATACAGGAACTCTATACTCTTTTCAACACTTCTGTTAGGTGTAACATTATTTCAAAATAAACTGTTAAATTAAAATTCACCATCTCATGCCATATTTCTTAGTTCATGGATCTCATCTCAAGATTTAATATTTCCATGAATTTAGAGGGTCCAATAAGTGACAACAGAACAAACTAAAAATCATAAAAATCAGATCTTACATTTAAAAAATAAATTGCCTACTTTATGTTCTCTTATATTTTTTCAGTCAAAAAATCTGCTAGTTGTAAATTTCCTGGCTTTGCAAACTTCTTTTTAAGTGACAGGACCAATTTTCTATTTGTTCAACATCATCATAATCTGCAGATGTTTATATTAATAAGCAAATGCATTTACATTTGCTTTCTCCTTCTTGCACCATCAGGATGTCTACACTGGGCGTGAAATACAAGACCAGCAAATGAATGGGTAAATGTCACCCGCAAACAGCAAGAGTAGAAATTCAAGGAGTAAAGTGATTAAGAACCTTAGGCCTTAACAGGGCATTTAACCCATTCCAAAGATAAACCCAAACAGATGATAATCTATCCTATTTTTCAAAGACTCTATATTTCCAATTTTCCAAAATGTCTCATTCTGCCATATAATCCTGTCATGTGGAGGAAATATTATAGGACTTTTCTTTGCCCAAACTACTGCTTTCTTTTCTCAAACAATGTAACAATACATTTAACTCATTTCTAAGATACATGTGTATCAGCATACGTTTACACACACACAGCATACAGGCACCTAGGATGCTTTATTTTGCTTGTATAAATACACACTATAGAAACCTACCTAAGCAAAGGCACATATCCATCCCAATCACAAAAGCACTATGAAGCAATGTCACATAGTAATATTGGTCTAAAAATAAACAATGGACATCAACTTTTAAGTAAATAGTTTTTTTTGCCACTATATATAGAGTTTTGTTTTCACAAATACTGCTCCACCATAGGCAGAATGTAAAAACATGTATGTACTGGACGCAAACAATTTTTAAAACATTTGATTTTTAAAACCACTTAGCTTACAATCATTTTGGAAGAAGGTCCAGTGAACAAGATAGTGACAACAAAGTACAAACAATAATAACGAACAAGTAAGCAGTTTTAATCAGGCAGGTCAAAGAAGTGACTCAAATAAAACAAAGCAATTTTAGAACATACATAGAAAGGGGAAGGTCCAATCAATGACGAACCAAGTACTATTTGGAAAAAATGTCAGGAAATGCACCAAACGTTAACCAGAAAATGTCATTCCGGAGATGGAATTACAAGAACAGGTTGGTTTGTTCAGACTCATTATTCCTAATATTCTGATTATCCACATTTTCTACAGCATTATAAACAGCATTTTAAAATTAAGGAATAATCTGTCCCTGTGTTTCACAGCTCTCTAGGATGGATAGCATGTCTTTTACATAACCTCCTGGGAGAGGAGGTACCAGCTCCTGTCCTCGTGTCTCCCATGAACCTGCCACCTATCACAAAAAAGGTTTCACCATATTCCCTGGGACAGTTCTTCTCACCATCATCGTCATCTCACCCCCGAGACTCGACAATACACCTCTTCTCCTCCTGGTAGAAAAGGTTTTATAAACTGTTACTGTATCAAGGCCGGAGATGTGGAAAAGGGTTTACCAGATGATGAGCTGCCCCCACCCAAAGGCAGAGGGAAGGAGAAAGACACGTCGCCCCAACCTCCATCCCTCAAAAGGTGGCCGGCGACGTGGGGCACCAGGTCGGGCTCTATTCGGACCCTGAGAGAGAATCCTGCTGCCGCTCCCTCTCCCCCGGCCCGAACCCCAGTCGCGGGAGGGGCGCTCGTTAGCGGATAAAGGGGTGGGGGAGAAGGTCACAGACGCTACCCCCGAGGGCCGAGGAACAGGTAGAGCCAGCCGCCTGAGGGGCGGGTCCCTCCGCTTTCTTGGGCAAGAAGCTCGGTTTCTAACGCGATTCTATAGGCGTCCAGGTGGCGGGAGGCCTCCGGGGCTGGAAGGTCGTAACCACGCCGGGAGGGTTCCCTCAGGCCTCCGCCAGCCGCCCACCGGAGACCCCGGCGGCCCCGCTCTGTGGCGGCCCCGGAGCGGCCCCGGCAGGCCATGCCCAGCCGGCGGGGCGCACGCACAGACGGCCAGGAGAACAGAAGAAGAGTTACCGTATGCGACTCTGAAACTGGCGGGGGTGGGGCGCGGCTCCGGCGAACCGAGCCAGGCTCGGCAGCGGCTGCGGTGGCCGCGTCCTTTATTTTTGCTGCAGCAGCAGCGACTTGTCAAAGGGAAAGACGTAAGAGGCGGCGGCAGCGGCGGCAGGAGAGTCTCGCGGGATTTAGGCGGAACTCTCGCGCAACCTGGAGCATTCGTCCCGCCCCCAAGCCCAGCGCGGGAGGCGTGAGGGGAAGGGGGCGGAGTGGCGGGTGTGAGGTTGCGGGCGAATGGCTTTTATTGGGGAACTAATGTGGGTAGCCTAGATTCTGAGGGCACCTCGCCACCGCGCGGCCATAGCAAAGTTGGAAGGACCCGTCCGCTCGCATCGACTGGACTACACCTATGAAGCACAATGGGGGGGCGTCTCACAAAGGGCGGTGAGGATTACAGTGCCAGCCGGGACACCCCGTTTTCCTCGTGGTCGGCAGGGAAACCACTACTGCCCGGACCCCTGGGACTGCAAGACGGAGCGACACACAGAAAAGTTGGCAGCAGAGACCAGGCGACCACACCCCTTTATCTCGCGCTCCCGCTCTCTACGCTTCTTATCTTCCGTCACACCAGGCCTTAGACCTCTGGCCGGTCAAGTTCAGTCGCAAGAAAGCGTTTCACTTGACCTACTTCCATCTTATTATTCAAGACTTTGCGCTACAACAGTGCCTGACACTGCTGATTCTGGGGCCTGCGACTCTTGTTTTTTTTCTGCTGAGGAACACAGGTAAATTGTCCTTTTGGGTGACTTACAGCCTTAATCATGACCTTGACCTCTACAATGAAGTCCCATGAGAGGAAGGACCCTGACTGACCTTGTTCATCGCTGTATCCCCAGCACCTAACATAGATCCAGGTGCTCATTCAATCACTGAATGATTTCTCTTGTCATAGTCCTCATTCACTTGTTCTGACTCTAGACTTCCACATTTCCAGCCGTCTTCCTGCTGTCCTTCGTTGAAACTACCCTACAGAGCACCATTTATATGTAAATGACTCTGACCGAGGTCTTGGAGCCAAAACAGTGTGCCTGTCTCTGTCCCCAGTTAGATTGTGAACTCTTGAAGGTCATTAGAATAGCATACAACATACAAGCCACATATGTGTCACTAATGTAAAAAGTTACAGGCAGAAGAGGGGGTACTTGCCTGTGGTAAATTGTGCTTGAGACAGTTTAGCCCATGAGTTATTTGACTCAGTGTCAAATAATTTGTTTCACAGTCAGACACGGTTGAAAATTCTAGAATTCCATGTACTAGATGTGTGACTTTGGGCAAGTTGCTTGAACTCTTTGAACCTCAGTTCCTCCTCTGTCAACTTAGAATGTTAGTTTTTATCACAGCGTTCTGAGAAGCAAAATATATATGTAAGACTGTTACATACTAATTACTTGTTAAATGGTAGGCTCGAAGTGTATAAATTTTAAACATCTGTGTAAAATGTCCTTCTAGTAAACTAGATGTGAGGGAGTAGGTATGTGTGAAGTGATGTGATTGTTACTAGTTACTGGTGCTTTATGATCTGAGTATTGTGTGTGAAGCTGACACAGCTAATAAGCGTCATTGTCATTCTTATTTTAACTTGCTGATGATGTAGGCATCTGTGCAACTCACAGACATCCATTGACATTCCATTTTGTCTTGGATTTATAAAATTGTACTGCTTGTTGCCCATTCTCTTTCAAGAAAAGGTCTACTTATTTTAAAGGCCAATTGAGACAGTCCCTCCTTTGCCTTCTCCTTAGCTTCCATCTTCAGGGCTAGTGAAAAGAAGAATTGAGTCCAGTTGCATACAGTTACCAAATACAGTTAATGTCAACAGGTGAGCCCTAACTACTTTCACCCTTACCTTGATCACTCCACCTCTTCCCTAAACACTCAGTACTTACCCAAAATCTGCTGTAGTCTTACTGTCAATATCATTCTCCCAACTCTACCAGTTTGCTTTTTCCAGATTCCTGTAGAGAAAGATGTTAGAAATGGGAGCAGGAGACTTTTGCCCTGATAGTCCTCTGAACAGCACACATTGGCACCCAATAAGTTGCATCTTGCTCCATAAGTACACATCCCCATCTCATGCTACATACTCCACAGTCCCACACCTCAGTCAGGGAGTCCTAGGCAGAGGAACTAGAGAATAATGCAGAGTATATTGCATATAGGAAATATGTGACTTCTAAGTAAAAATTAAAGCTAAGTGAGAAGTGAAAGAATTCAGCAGAAGAGTAAAGTATGGAGGCAAAACAAGGAGAGGGCAAAAGGATTCAGGGAATAAGCTTGTTTTGCCTTTGGCATGTGGCTCAGGAAAAAAATAACTCCTTATGTTCAGAAAAGGGCTTCAGAGCAGGATCTACATACAGTTCTGAGCCCTGATGTCTCTTGAAATTGCAGCCTATTTGCCCTCAAGTTTCACAGCCTCCTAAACCTCTCCTCACATTTGTAAATAAAGGTGAAGATGGGTTTCCTACCTGCCTCAGAGAATCATGGGTGTCAAATAACATAAAAAACTACTTTGTAAACTTGAAGTGCTATGTAAATATGAGGATCATCAATCCTTCCTTCCTTCCTTCATTCATTCATCTAACAGATCTTTGTTGAATGTCTGTCATAAACCAGGCACTTGGACAAGGCACTGAGTATACTAAGTTGCGCAAGCTCTTATAACTTCCCTCAAAGAGCTTGTGGTCAAATGGGAGAAGATAGGAAGAAAACAGATCATTATAATGCCTTGTGAGGAGAGTACCAATGGTAAGGGAATGAGGGTGGATGAGAGGAAGGACAAAGAGCTGAAAGGTTTCTTGGAGGAGGTTTAGAAGACTAGCACTTATAAAGAGGATCTGCCCATTTCATGAAAAGTAATTCGTAAATCAACTCCAAAATAACTTCAACAAATTGCTCTGTTGTGGGTTGTGAATTCTGCTTTGTTCTAATAAAGCTCACATCTCCTAAACCATTAGAGTCTTTGATGTGGAGTCATTATATACACCCATTAGCTTTGAAGAAAGATGGAATTAATGGAGGGAAAAATCAGTGGTGTCTTAATTAGAAACATTTTGTTCTTACAGCTTGTGTTTAAACACCAGAAAAAGAGAATGCATTCTACTTCACGTACTTGGTCCCTGTTGTTCCCTTCAGCCAGCCAACCTTTCTGATCCAGGTAATATTGCAGACCAGAGCCCAAGAAGCATTTCAAACCTTTGATTACAATCTTATTTTTACATATGTTCATTTATACTCCACTTCTTTACAGAAAGACTGAAATAGCTATTAGCAATTTATTTTTAATCATGTCCCTCAGAAAGAACTCCAAGGGAGTATATATATATGAGCCAAAAATTTCAAACATTTATTGAGTGATAGCTATATGTAAGACATCATGCTAGAATTATAGACTGGAAAGTAGGTCCATGCCCTCTAGGATCCTGAAAACTAAAGATGGAAATAAATATCTATGAAAAGATACCTAAGTAACCAACAATGTGGATTCTAGCCCTTCATTGGTTGAATAAGCAAAATTGTAAAGTTAGACCCCCAGCTTCTGAAGCTTGTATCGCTCTTCCAGAAAGGAAGGATACAAAGGAACTGCAAGATGTTTATTGTAACTTGATACTTATAAATGTATAAGTATTTTAATAGGTCCTCTGGTTTCTATTAACTTTGAAAGTCTACTACAGTTTTCTCTGGGTACAGGTAAAATTTGAAATTTACCAAACCCAAGGACCAATTAAAAGTATTTTGAAGAACAAAGACTTGTGGGCACACATACACACACACATACACACACACACACACACACACACACACACACACAGAGCCATCAATGAAGAGCATATTGCTACAAGCTAAAAACAAAAGTCCAGAAAATAATAACACAACTCAGAAAAGAGAAGAGATTTCTGGACAAAGACAGCTCTCTAGTTTGTAGAATTTGAGAGGGGAGCTGACCACTAAAAATAAAAAGTTACATATTCTGATTAACAATGTATGATATTTTTAGCCCCCCCTTCTATAATGTATGGTTAAAACACTAACCTCCAAGCCACAAATGTTACCTAGAATTTTTGATAACTGTTCTTACATATGAGAATAGTCATTACCTCTTTTCTTGCTAACAAATAATTGCTCTGCCAAAAGGAAACAGAGGTATTGAAAATAGGACCACAGACTGACAGGTAGTTCTGGAAATAAAGTCTTGATGAATGCAGCAAACCTTAGAGGATTCTCACTTCATATGAAATTCATATTCTAAGTGAAATACCACATATACCAGGACACCTACCATCTAAACAGTATTAACAACTTCCCTTGCTAACTCAGCAGTGCAATAGCCATTTTTAGATAAATCATTTTCACAACATTTTGTTAGTGCTCTATCAAAACACAGTTGCCTGGGGCAGCCACAGATGGACATTTTCTCATTCACCAACAGGGAATAAAATTTTGATGCTGGGGAAGGAAAATGAAGCTATAGGGGAAATGTGTGTAACCAAAAAGGAAAAGATGAGAACAGAAACTAACATTTATATAGTGTTATCCATGCTTGACACTATAGGTGCACAGTGGGAATAAGATAAAGTGAATCTTTGTCCTGGAAAGAAAGCAGAGGGGATGTGTATATAAATAATAATTCAAGTTAGAAAGTTCTGAGCACAGTCAAGAACTTTTCCCCCTTTCAAAGAACTGGGAAGTTTAGAAAGATAGTTGAATTCCACAAAGTTGGATCAGGGCTCATGAGAGATGGGACAATGAAAATTGAGTAGTTGGTTTTGAATATATGGGAAGTGGGAACCTTCTAGGCACAAAGAAGAACATAAGCAAAAGTGTGTCCAAGATCAGCAGTCAGTCTCTCTCTAGGTCTGAGCCTTGCCAGCCCCTCCCCCAGGGGACCGTTGCAGCCTCTGCTCCACAATAACCATGTGCGACCTGAAGGCTGTGATCAAAACTGTGGATATGTCGGAGGAGATGCAACGGGACGCTGTGGAGTTTGCCACTCAGGCATTGGAGAAATACAGCGAAGAGAAGGACATGGCAGCCCACATTAAGAAGGAGTTTGACAAGAAGTACAATCCTACCTGGCACTGCATTGTGGGGAGGAAATTTGGTAGTTACGTGACACATGATGCCAAACACTTCATCTACTTCTACATGGGCCAAATGGCCATTCTTCTGTTCAAATCTGGTTAAAAGCATGGACTGTGCCACACATGCAGGGATCCATCCAAAAACAAGGACTGTGGCCTAAATTCCAAATACCAGAGATGGAAATTTTCAGCTTTGCTTAAGGAAACACTTCAATCTTTCAACCTTCGTTGTGTTGTATTGTACAAGACATTCTCTGTACTAACTTGTGTTTATAAACATTTAGCAAGACAGCTTATATTTGTATTTATTTTCTACCCCTCTTTGCCTCATGTTTTTCTTTCTCAAAATCCATTCCTTTAAAAAAAAATGAATCTGTTGGAGGAAAAAAAGACCAGGCAGTTAAGTACTATGTAGTACTAAAGTTATCCTGGAACTCTTGGTTTCAGGAATTCCAACCTGGATTTGTTGAAGCAAACATAAAGCAGAATTAGCTCAAGGAGTCCAAAAGAGGGCTGAAGTCAAAATAAGTGGAGAAGTGGGGGTGGTAGGCTAGGAACCAGGCTTCTGGAACTTTTGGAACCACAAACTTGAGCAGTACCAGAACTCTCTTCACTGCATTGGCTTCAGTTTCTCTCAAAACAGACTTTCCTCATAGATCCAGAAATATGGCACCCCAAGTTTTGCAATTTACTGTTTCCACTAGAAAGGAACTAACACTCTTAAGTTTGAAAAAATCCAAGGGAAGATCATGCTGATTGGTCAAATCATGGCTCAGTACCCATCTCTACGTCAATTCCAGGGGCCAAGGAGTAGGGCAGGACACAGGGCAGACGAACACCATATTGATAATCTACAATGCTGTAAGGAAAGGGGTAGTGAGTCTGGAAAAGCATTCGAGTCTTGATAGGCTGTGCTGTAGGAATTGGTAAGGACTGAAATAGACATAAGCAAGTGGAAAAATCTATTGACCAAAAATTACGGTGAATATTATCTGGCCGCTCAGGTAAAAATGGGCTTGAAATTTTTGTTATTACTGCTTAGTCATTTCAATCAAGATGTTGTAAACTATATTGGCTCTCTCACATTGACCTTAAAGACAGCAAGACTTGGTAGCCCTCTTCAGCCTTCGAGCTAGATAACTTCAGGTGGGTATTTTAACCAACCTGAGCCTCCATTTCCTCACTGAAAACTAATAGTGATAATGACAGCAAACGTCAATTGAATTTTGATGTTCAGAGCGCTTTTAAAACATTTCTTCTGGGCCTCCTTGGTGGCGCAGTGGTTGAGCGCTGCGCTGTGGAGCTGTCGTGGCAGCACGTGATGCGAGTTGGACGCCCAGCGGGGGAGAATCCCACATGGTACGGCAGACCTCTCCTGCCTCGCCTGCTGCTCCCCTCAGCAGTGTATTTCTTATCTGCCTGTTCTGCTCCCCGCTCTGTCTCTGGTAAACCCTCTCGCCGCCCCTCACCTCTCGCCTGTAACCTAGCTTATATGTATAAATAAATAAATCTTTAAAAAAAGAAAATTTTCTTCTAATTCTCATAACAGCCCTATAGGGCTCTATAAATCTGAGATGATAATCCCATTCACAGGATTATTGTAAAGATTAAAGAAGCCATGTAAAGTGCAGAGCTCATTTACCTGGCACACAGCCAGTACTCAATGTCTCGTTACTTTAAATTACCTGTTGCCCAAAAGAGGTAACTCCCCTCATTTCCTCAATTGCCTTGGGCACCAGAAGCCAGTACTTTGAGAAAACAAAAACAAATGAAAGAACTCTACATATGACGCCTTGTCTCTCCCATAAAGGGGTTAGATAGAGTCTCGACTTTATAGAGGCTAAATAGGCCAGGAAGAGAAGTACTACAAAGTAAATAGAAAGTAGGGTATTGAGAAATGTGATTGTGGAAGGTCAAATCAATGACGTTGATTTGTTTTTTTAAAGGATAGAATTCCCCCCAAGAAAGGTTCATCTGTAAAACTGACCTAAAGGGCTTTTTGAAGTTTCTCATCTCTTTGACCTCAATGCTGTCAAATGACTGGGATGATTGAAGCAACGGCCGAAACTAACATTCACTGAGCAATATCAGTGTGCTTGGGCTCTGTGCTGAACTCTAGTCACATTAATATCTTTTCCTCTCCCAACTACTCAGGAAGATGAATATTTTCTCTGCATTATATAGATAAGGAAACTGAGGCTAAGGGTTTAGAAGTGACTTGTTACCTGTCACCAATCAGTAAGTAGAAAGGCTGAAATTCAAACATAGGTCTAGTTGACTTTAAAGCCTGAAGACAAAATAAGTCCTCTCCTTAGCAGGAGAGATATTCAAGATATAGGTACTACCCAAATCTGAGAAAACTGGCGAAAAAGTAGGCATTGCTCATCTTGTCTTTCTCCTACCCTTTCTGCATGGCCGTACTCCTCCGCCACCTTAGATAACATCTCCTGGCTCCAGGGCCGTGGACTCCTGAAGACTGCTTCACTTCACAATGTATCTGTCTTCCCCAACTCAGCACAGAAATGTCTTTTGTCCTAAAGTGTGCTCTTCCCTCTAGTTAACACATTTTAAATGCACTTTGTGCTCTAAATTGGACTTTCAGTGTGTGTTGGCAATATTAAGAAACAATTCAATTAATGGAAATTTCAGAGCCTGCAAGAGTGGGAGGGACCATACCCGAGAGAAGGAAACCTCTGCGAGTCCTCCAGGTTGTGAAACAGAGCCCCACAACCCCAGCTGTGAGATAGCTCCCTGAGAGCTGAACCTGGGGATGTCATGTTCAGTTCTTGGAAATCAATAAATATATTACGACTGAAACAGTGAAACCTGAAATACGTAACCTACCCCTTCCCTCCCCAAGGCCTCAGACTAACCCAACATGTGTGCAACTATTCCAAATGACAGGGTTTTTATACACCTTTGGCAGAATATTCCTTCCCATCCCCCCCTCACTGAGCTATGCTGATCTTCAAACTAGGTCACATTGAACCATGCATGACTCAGTTAATGACAATGGACTCCACCATTATGAAATACAGACTAAAGCTTTCAAAAGCATTGGGAGATAGAAGAAGAAAAGGTTTGCCTGTGTGTGACTGTGAATGTGAGTTATGGCAGACAGTTGAAAAAAAATCACTCAAATTTCAACAAAATCAGCAGTTTCTTTAGAAATATTAACCAGCCTTTTGAGAGTCTACAGATATGTAGATTGACTCTTTTGGTTATCAACCAAAACAGTATAAACAAAATAGGGTTTTATTGATAAATCTGAATATATAAATCTAATGACATCTGAAAATTCCATGAATATCCCAACTTCAGAAATGGTTGGATGCATGTAATCAAACAAGAGCGTTGTGGATTTCATGTCTCCCATTCTATCTCTAGGTCCTGCATTCTTCTGGCATGGCTTCACTCCCAAGTAGCTCTGTAAATAGAAGTGATAGCACCTAGTAGCTCCAGGCTTATGTTATTCCATTACCCAGAACTTAGAACTGCTTTTTAAAAAAATTTTTTAAAGATTTATTTATTTATGCATACAAGCTAGGTGTAAGCCAGAGGTGTGGGGTGGTGAGAGGACTCACCAGAGACAGAGTGGGGAGCAGAACAAGCAAATCTACTGAAATACACTGCTGAGAGGACAGCGGGCAAGGCAGGAGAGGTCTGCGGTGCCATGTGGGAAGCTCCCTGGCCAGGGATCAAACTCGTGCTGCGGTGGCTCTGGATAGCTTCATAGTGCTGTGCTCGACCCGTTGTGCCACCAGGGAGGCCCCAGAACTGTTTTTTGGTTTTTTTTGTTTTTTTGTTTTGTTAATACAACATGAAGCACAAATATAAGAAAATAAAAATCCCCCAAATAAATGCATAGATTAATATAAGGTGAAAAATCTTGTCGGCCCTCTAAATCAAGAAACAGATTCCTATCATCCATCCTAGGAGCTACATCTGTTTTTCCCAATCACAACACTCCCCAGATTCTGATTTTCATGATAATAACTCAAATGTGCATACTCAAATTGGAGTTTAGCCCTACCCACTCTTCTCCAAACTAATATATTCTGTTTTCACATCCCTCTCTCTGCTCCTTTACTAATTTGTTGAAAAATATTTTTGACATAGGCATCGTCCTATAGTTTAGATTTTGCTGATTGCATTCTCTCGATGCAGCTCAACATATTTCTCTGTTCCCTGCATTTCCTGCAAATATGCAGCTGCATCCAGACACTGAATTAGACTCAGGTTTGGGGCCTCTCTGGTGGCCTAGAGATTAAAGTCTCAGCATTGTCACCACCACTGGCTGGATTTGATCCCTGGCCAGGAAGCTGACCCACATATGGTGCAGCAGACCTCTCCTGTCTCACCCACTGCTCCCCTCAGCATTGTATTTCAGTAGATCTGCCTGTTCTGCTCCCCACTCTGTCTCTGGTGAATCCTCTCATCCCCCGAACCTCTGGCTTATACCCCAGTTCTTCTACACACATACACACAAAAAGATTAGATTCATGTTTGGTCCCTTTGACAAGACATCAGCAGTGTTGGACAAGACCATAGGAGGCACACAAAGCGTGGTTGTCTTGTTTTTTATGATATGAACATTACTGATGCCTAATGTTCATATCCATCAATTCACTGAGGATTGTTAAATGATGCTATTTTAATTCAAGGGTTATCAAATTGACCTATGGGCAAAATATGTCAAATTTCCACTGTTTTTATAAAGTTATATTGTTAGGAAAGTAACAGTCAAACATGGAAACTCAGAATCCAGCCTCTCCGGAGGCACCAGGCTGCTGGTCTCTGGCATTTCCCTGGGACTAGCCAGGTTAGGGGACAGGTTCCCAAATACCACAGAATTTATAGACTTTTATTCCTGTTGTATGTCAAGGACTCTCCCTTCACTCTCTCTCCTACTACCTACTCTACCCTATAACAGTCTCTCTCCCTTTGGAATAATCCCTCCAAAGAACTAAAATGTTTAGGTCAGTGAGCTGCCTTAGATAACTTACCTAAACCCTTAACTCAAACTTCCTCTAAGACAGGAAACTAAAAAGCCTGTCTATCTTCTCAGAACAGGGGGATAAAATTCCAAGAGTAAATAAAGGACTGTTATTCTTTCTAATTCTTTCACAACCATCAAAGAAAAACACAAAAATCTCAATAACTTTTCCTCCCACATCTTATTATCAAGTATAAAAAAAGGGGGTTATTCTGGTGGGTTCTAGTTTTGTGTCTCCCTTTTATTGCAAATGACAGGGAAAAAAAATCACTCAAATTAGCTAATGGGAAATCCATTAAAAGAACCCAAAGACAGGAGTAGAGTGGCTTCAGAGTCAAGACAACAACTCTGCTGAGCACGCTGGGACCTCACAGTGTCCTGTCCTGCATCTTATTTCCCATCAGTTCCATTTTCATTTCTCTGCAAACCACCTCCCTTTGTTTCTCTGTCCCATGGCAGAAAGTGGCCATCCTGTACCTTTCAGTGCTATCTCTTCTCAGTTCAAAAGGTCAGCAGATATTTATTGATGCTCTCAAAAGCCAAAATTTCCAGAAGAATAAATTGGTTCCATCTCAGACATCACTTCCGCCCATATCTTATTGCCCAGAACTTATTAATATGACCACACCTAGCTGTGAGGAAGCTGGGTTTTGTGGTCTCCAGCTGCGCGGTCATGGACTCTGTGGGATCGATTACTAAAGGAAGAAGGGACAAAAAAGAAACTGTAGGTAGTTATTGTATGTAATATTGCACACAGTACAAGTTTTGCCCAAAGGACCAAATCTGAGTTTAGTCTCTGGATGCAGTTTTGCATATTTGCCACAGTCTAAGCACAAGTGCTTGGTTGCTTCAGACAAAGATGGGCATGATACCTCCTAGAGGTACAAAACACAAGATGAATCAGAGAACTGTAAAGAAAGAGAAACTAACACCAATAGGAAGTATGCTTGGCATCCCCTTTTTATAGGATAGAATCAGAAAAATGGGGTTCTCATATCAACTTTTTCCATTTTCTTGAGATATAATTGTCTAAGGTATATAACATGTTCATTTGACATGCTTATTTATTGCAATATTCAGTCATAAGAACAAAAGGAAATCCTGCCATTTGCAATAATATGAGTGAAACTGGGGGACATTTTGCTAAGTAAAATAAGTCAGATAAATACTGTGTACGTGGAATCCTAAAAAAGCTGAATTCATAGAAACTGAATAGATGGTAGTTTACCATGGGCTGGAGTAGTGAGACAAATGGGGAGCTGTTGGTCCAAAAGCACAAATTTCCAGCTAGAAGATAAATACATTTTGGGGATCCTATGAATAAGTTTGTTGTGATTCTTTGTAACAGTACTGCATTATCTACTTGAAAGTTGGCTAGGAGTAGATCTTAAATGTTCTCACCACAAAAGAAATTGTAATCCTGTGACATGACAGAGGTGTTCACAGATCAGTGTTAATGCATGGGGCCAGATTATCCTCCCAAAAGGATGTAATAATTCCCACATCTATCAGCTGAATAGGAGGGTGCCTATTCCCCAGTTCCCACAGCACTGCCTGTTACCAGCCTTGTCAGGTATGTCTGGTCTGGTGGATGGAAGATGGTATCTCAGTGTTCTAATATGCATCTTCCTAACTATCAGTGCCTTTGCATTTTATCTCAATTTTTTGCAGGACAAGTTTATTTCCTATTTGTTGCTTCGTATGGCTTCAGGGCATCAGTTTGTGCTATTCCTTTAACCCACCTCAATTTTCCAAGCCTGAGAGTAAGCACAGCTCTGCCTCCAGCCGCAGAAGCTGGGCCACTCTCTTATATATGTGCAGCCCTCCTAGAAAACAATTTGCCAAAATGCGTTGTGCTCACTTTTAGCCTGGTAAACCTTTTTCTTTTAAAAAAAAATTATTTATTTATTTATTTTATGTATAGAAGAGCTGGGGTATAGGCCAGAGGTGTGTGGGGCGAAAGGATTCATCAGAGACAGAGTGGGGAGCAGAACAGGTAGATTTATTGAAATGCACTGCTGAGGGGAGCAGCAGACTAAACAAGAGAGGTCTGCTGTGCCATGTGGGTTAGCTCCCTGGCTGGGTATCGAACTCAGGCCATAGTGATTATAGTGCTGATACTTAACCCCTAGGCCACCAGGCAGACCCTCCAGCAACCCTTTTTCTGGGAAACTCTCTTACAGAAATAATCTAAAGTATAGAAAAAAATTATACAAACAAAAATTTTCATTACAGCATTATTTCTAATTGAATTTTTATAACAATCTAAGTAGCCAATAATGTTTAACAAGGCTTAAGCAGGCTATGGTACAATCCTCAGTCTATTAAAATGAGAATTATGAAGGCAGTTCTTGTCTTTTAAGACTGCCCATCTGTGTCTATGCAGGCAACTCTCTTTCCTTTTTATTTCATTTCCTCAAAAAGCTTGACATGTACAGATGAATAGGAACATCTGTTGAATTCTTTCTCAGAGGAACCCAAAACCCCACACACCAAACCTCATCATCTGAACCCCAAGCCATTATAGATGTGTATTTTACTATAATTACTTGCTGAATATCCACCTCCTTCTCTATACTTTAGGTGACATGAAGACATGTTATTCTTGTCCATACTATAATACATTCCTTACCCATAGTATAGGTCTTAGCTCATATTAGTTGCTTAATAAATATTTGCTGATCTGAAAAAAAAAATGATAATTTTGAAGACTATGGCGTGATATACAAATTACTCATGATATAAAATGTGGATGAAGGATGGCTCCTGTTTTGACTCCCCAGTACCTTACCTTTTTTTCCATTAAAGGAACTGCTTGTATGGTAATTTCACTGTTCCTTCTCAGCCCCAGCCTGCCTGAGTTTGTAAATAGGCCCAGACAATTATGATACCCCTGACCCCTACCCCTACCCACACTGGTTTGTCCAAAGGGTGGGAATATGACCTTTGGAAAGCTAGTGGGAGTCACAGTATGATATTTGACTTGCGTATACTTTGTCTTCCTCCGGAACAAAAGCTGTAAAGACCACAGAAGCTTTACCATGCTACTGACTGACCATTCTCCCCCAAATACTGAGGCTACACAGAAGAAAGCAGAGCAAGGTATGGAGAGCCACAGGGCCCTCCCACTTCACTGAGCATGACAATCCAGCTGTTCTGAAAGCCAGTGGCTTCCCAGTTATTTAACCAACAAATGTCCTTTTTTAAACTTAAGCTACTTTGAGTTGCATTTTGGTTGCTTACAGCCAGGAATCCTCACTGACACAATACATGTATGAAGAAAGATTGGGAAGAAATACACAAAAGAGAGAAGGGATGATGGGAGTTTTTCTCTCTGTTCCCTTTTCCATTTCCTAAAGATTACCTGAATTTCCTGGCTCATCAACTCCTTCCTCCATCTTCAAAACCCAACAGTGTAAAATTTTCTAATCTGTCTCTGATCCTTATCCTCTTGTCTCCCTTTTATAAGAACCTTTGTGATTACATTAGCTCCACCTGAAAAATCCAGAGTAATCTCCCCATTTCAAACACTTTAATTTACTTTCACATTTACAAAGTCCCTTTGGCCGGGAAAGATAATAAGTGCACAGGGCTCAGGGGTGAGGATGTGGAAATCATTGCAAAGTCATTGTTCTGCCCACCAACACAAGTTAAATTACAAAATTTAAAACTTGGAACAGATACCAAAATGTTATCCACAGTTCTTCCATCATTCCAACACAATCACTAATAATATCTTTCTGTAACTCTTCTCAAACTATTTTTTAAAAGATTTATTTATTTATGCATACAAACTGGGGTACAGGCCAGAGGCATGGGGTGGCAAGAGGGTTCACCAGAGACAGAGTGGGGAGCAGACCAGGCAGATGGACGGAAATACACTGCTGAGGAGAGCAGCGGACGAGGCAGGAGAGGTCTGCCATGCCATGTGGGAATCTCCCCAGCTGGGTATCGAACTCGCGTCGCCACTACCGACAGCTCCACAGCGCAGCGCTTAACCACTGTGCCACCAGGGAGGCCCCCTTCCCAAACTATTTTTTATGAACAGTCATTCACGTAGTTATACCGAAGTGTCTGACCTATCCCTTGATATAATACCACAAGCCTTTTCGTGTGCCGCTGCACAGTTTTCATGATGCTCAGTAGTAATGATTGCATTATAGTCCGCCAAATGGATGAGTTGTCATTTTTTTTTAAGCAAACCTCCTATTGTTAGACAGGTTAACATTTAGGATGTTTCTGTCTTATTCTCACATACAGTGAGGCTAGGAACAAACATATGCATGTGACTCTTCTAAACTGTGGATTTCTTTAGGATAGTCACAGGTAATACTTCGATGTCAATCGCCACGTTGCATTCCCAAAAGTTATAGTGATTTCATTGCCACCAGCAGTAAAGTGGAATGCTGGTTTCACTGCACCCCATGGATTGCAGATTACTTTTGCTCTAGGGTGTGAATTCAAAGCCCAAATGTCATTTGACTCATTCTCTATATCCTGTTTGTACACTGGGGAAATCGGCTTCCAACCACATGTAAGATAAAGCTGAGATGCCACGATCTCTCAGGTGTGTTTTCATCACTTGTAACTGAATTTATTTATTTATTTATTTGTTTATTTATTGCATACAAGCTGGAGTACAGGCCAGAGGCGTAGGGCAGTGAGAGGGTTTACCAGAGACAGAGTGGGGAGCAGAACAGGCAGATCAACTGAAATACACTGCTGAGGGGAGCAGTGGGTGAGCCAGGAGAGGTCTGCTGTGCCATGTGGGAATCTCCCGGGCCAGGCATGGAACTCACGTTGCTGCTGCCTACAGCTCCACAGCGCAGCACTTAACCAGCTGCGCCACCAGGGAGGCCCTCTTAGCAGTATTTTCTAACAATAAAAAATTTTATTGGAGAGAGAGCTCCAGTCCCCACTACTGTAGGAGCTCCCCAAGCTGCTCACCCTCCTGAGCCCTGGAGGAGAAAGGGGCCTGACCTGGCCCAGCATGTGGCCTCAGGCCCTTGCCACAACACAGAAGGTAAAGCCAAGGTACCTAGACTTGTGGTTTGCCTCTGATCCTGAGTAAAAGCTCTTTCTGAAAATGATAACAGCATGACAATGACACTAACAGCAAAAATAACTAATATCTCCTTAGTAATTGTAAAGTCTAAATAGTTTGCTGAGTACCATCACTGAGTTTCCCCTTACAAGAACCCTAGAAGCTAGCTGCTACTGTAACCTTTGAAAGATAAGGATATTGAGGCTCAGAGAAATTAAGAAACTTATCCAAGTCCATACAGTTAAAAAGTGGCAAAACCAGAGAGTATGAGGCCAGATTTTTATCTGACTGTGGAGCAAGAGTCTTACCCACCAAATTAGGTGGTGTTGTATGCTAAAAATATCTACCACATGTCTTAGTGTGTTGCTAATCAAACCCCAGGGTCTTAAGGAAAAGCCTCCTGCTGCCTTTCTGTACGTTTAAAGAAGCAGGGAGGGACTCTAAACAATTACAGGGCCTTGAGAGAAAATCACCAAGATAATGAGGAGGTGTTTGTACCTTGCCCTGCCTGACTTGGCTGTCTGACTTGTTTTCTCAGCTGACAAGCAATGTGAGGAAATGAATGTAATTGGGTTTAGGGTGCAGGTTTTTCTCTCAGAGCAGAGGGCCAATGCCTTGAATTCTGGGCTCTGACATGTTTCTGCATTCTCTTAGTTCCAGGCCTGGGCTGAGGGCACTGGGCCAGATAGAAGCACAAACAGAAGGCTTTGGCTGGTGGTTCTAAGCCAAGGTCTCAAAGCTAGGAGGCTGCACGCCGAGATCCAGTACAGATCTTTGACAGGCAGATGCAGATGTTAATCTCTTCAGCCTCAAGAGCCCTCAGCCTAGCTTCAGATTCCAAGTCAGCCTTAAAGGGCAATTTGAAGACTTCCACCCTCTCATTTTCTAATCCCACCCTCTTTCCTGCTCATGCCTCTCTTAGTCCTTCTTGCTGCACCTGCTTTGCTCTTCAGCCACAGACATGGCTGTTGCTGTTATTGGCAGCAGCAGCAGTAATAGCAGCAATAGCACTAGCATTAATACTAGCAGAACTGACCTTTGAACGACAGGTCCAGGTAGACAGCAATTATTTTCAACCCCTCGTCTTCCTCCTCTCATGATGACGAGTATAAAAAACCTTTATGATGATCCAGTTTTTAGAATCTCCTTTTCCTTAGCTTGCCTTGTTGTAAAACTATAGTATGTATTTTTACATAAACATAAAAATAATTCATAAAAATAAAAAATGTCTGTTAATTGACTCTTTAAGTTACTAAGGCTTCCGGTCAACAGTAGTTAAGTTTTCGAGGAGTCAAAAGTCGGATGAAGATTCTTAACTGCATGGGGGAGGGAGGGCCAGCACCTCTAACCCCTCACGTTGTTCAAGGGTCAGTTGTAATAGTAGTAACAGTGATAGTGGAGAAGGCGGTGGGAATAAGAATAACAACTTACTATTTACTGAGCCCTTCCTAGATTCCAGGCACTATGCCGGGTACTTTACCTGCATTATTTCATCTTCATACCCACCTTGGACAAGGTGGATATTAATACTGCCCTACAGGTTTAAGTCTAAACCGAAAGTAGAATTTGGGCATGATTTTTCCTCCCTGCTTACACCCTGCTCAGATCCTGCTGCTGCCTCTCCCTCTCCTCTTCTATCTGTCGAAGCTACTGAGCAATTCTGTGTCTGTCCTGGGCTTCAATACTCTTTTGTTTAGAGATGGAAGACCCAAAAGAAGGGGCTGAGAAGGGAGAGAGAGGGAGATAGGGAGAGAGACTGTGACTAATACCATGCATGAGTGCAGTCTGTCCATGCCTGTCTATAGCTCCTGTAATTACAGGTTTGTGTAGGAGAGGAAAATCCCATGGACTTTGAATCTGCCAGCAAAGCTCCAGGTTTGCAGCATGAATTAGGTGCACTACCCAAGAAACATCCATAAGCTGAGTTCATTGATCCCTCCACGAAGCCCCCATACTTGAGTTCAGTGTGGTCCTCACAAATGTCCTGCTGGACTTGAGTGCAGCAGCTCATCCTCCCTACCCTCACCCTGTCTTAATTCAAGACTCCCTAGGGAGATTTTGCAAGCCTGAATTTAGTGCATTTCCCAAAGAAGTCCCACAGCCTGAGTTCAGTCTATTCCCTAGAGTGTCTTCAGAGGCTGGGGTCTGAGCATTTCTCAAGAGTTCCTGCAATCTGAGTTCAAAGCATTCTGGAAGAAGGGCCCTACAGCCTGCGTTCTGACTAACCCACCAAACTGACAAGGAACCTCTCTTTTCAGTGGCCTGCAATGCAACATGCTGGGGCGCACTCAGCTTTTAGGGTTGGTAGATTTGGGTTTGAGAAGCTACCTGCTTATTTTCCCTTTTTTTTTAAGATTTATTTTTTTTATGTATACAGGAGCTGGGGTGTAGGTCAGAGGTGTGGGGCGTGAGAGGATTCACCAGAGATAGAGTGGGGAGCAGAACAGGCATATCTACTGAAGTACACTGCTGAGGGGAGCAGCGGGCAAGGCAGGAGAGGTCTGCAGGTCAGCTCCCTGACTGGGTATCGAACTCATGCTGCAGTGGCTAGTGATAGCTTCAGAGAGCTGCGACTTAACCTCCTGCACCACCAGGGAGGCCCTGCCTGGTTATTTTCTTATAGAGAAACTGTCCATAAATTTATTGACCTCACTCAGTCTGTTTTCTCATCTGTAAAATGGTATTTTCACAGGGGTTGAATGAAACAACATTGTGAATGTAATTAATGCTCTGAATTGTGTACTTTACAATGATTAACGTGGCAGATTTTATGTTATTTATCTATGACCACAATCTTAAAAGATATAATGTACTAAAACCACTGAATTATACACTTCAAATGTGTACATTGTACGGTAGGTTAATTACATCTTACTAAAGCTGCTTAAAAAACATTCATGAGTTATTGCCCATGACATATTGTTCAGAAATTGTGCCAACTTACTGCCAAAGTTAATTTTTATTTGTTGGTATATATTAACTTCTGTACACACATCATTTAATTTTTACCCCAAGTGTTATAGTTAAGGGGGCCAAGACCTCCAGGCTGCTTCAGGAAGAGCTTCAAAGAGCACCTTGTTGGGCTCCTTGTATCCTGGGTCTGGTCCTGGTTTTAGAGGTTTTCAAATCATCTGCAAAGCTCACTTGTACTAGCCAGGCCCAAGCTCCAGACTCTCGAGAGACTGACTTACAAACAGGAAGGCCAACTGATTTCTTTACCAAGGGGGTCACATTAGGCAGTCCTGGGGCAGCCCTTCCCCTCGTCAGGCACCTGGCAAGCAGAGAACACAAGATGCCCAGTGTTTCAACCACTTCTTCCTAACAATCACAACCAGGTTGTCATTGGTCTGGTTCAATTTTATTAAGGCATGAAAATCAGTGACTCAGAATAGATAGTGAAGAACATTAAAAAAAGAATTAGAAACACTTGATTTATTTTTCCTGTGAGTTGGTCTACGATAAGGCCAAAATGTATGATTAGTTTAGCAAAACATGTGTATCTGCACAATTTTCAAGAGTCCAATAGGTCTATAAAGTCTATTGGGAAAAACAGTAATCCCCACTTTTCCTATTTATTGCTTCCCAGAGGAATCACTTACAACTTTTTTGTGACAGCGAAAAGGTTATAGAAGCCCCAGGTGCAGGTGCTGATCTTGATGGTTTGTTATAATGGAAATGTCAATACTGCACCCTAAATATTTTAACAGTATGATTGGTTTATATTGCTCTGCAGATTACAAAGCACTTCCCCATCTATATATAGCTTTTTTCTTTTAAAAAAAATATCATTTTTTATTGGGGTGAGAGCTATGTAACATAAAATTGATCATTTTAACTAGTTTTTTTATCTTACATATATGCTTTTTTTTATTTTTTTTAATATATATTTTTATTGTTATTTATGTCTTTTACATTTTGTATTCCACTTGGGTAGCCCACCACCAATTCACCCGTGATCCATCTCCATGGTCCCTTGTGTTATTTTCTATTCCATTTTGTGCCCTTTTCCTTCCCTCCCTCCGCCTTCCTCCTCACCGCCCCCCCAACTGATTGTCTCTCTCCCACCCGGCCTCCCTATAGTCCTGTTATAAGTGAAACCATTTGATATTTTTCTCTTTCTTTCTGGCTTATTTCACTGAGTATGATCCCCTCTAATTCAATCCATGTCGCTGCAAATTGCATGTGTTTATCTTCTTTCCATGCTGAATAGTATTCCATTGTGTATATGTACCACTTCTTTTTTTTTTTTTTAAGATTTATTTTTTATTTATACATACAAGCTGGGGTACAGGCCAGAGGCGTGGGGCGGCGAGAGGGTTCACCAGAGACAGAGCGGGGAGCAGAACAGGCAGATCAGAAATACACTGCTGAGGGGAGCAGCGGGCGAGGCAGGAGAGGTCTGCAGCACCATGTGGGAATCTCCCCGGTCAGACATCGAACTCGCGTCACCGCTGCCGACAGCTCCACAGCGCAGCACTTAATCGCTGCGCCACCGGGGAGGCCCTGTACCACATCTTCTTGATCCAATCATCTATTTTTGGACATCTGGGTTGCTTCCATACCTTTGCTATTGTGAATAGTGCCGCAATGAACATACGGGTGCATGTATCCTTTCGGATTAGTGTTTTTGTATCCTTTGGGTAAATTCCCAAAAGAGGAATTGCTGGGTCGTACGGAAGCTCCACGTTTAGCAGTCTGAGGAATCGCCATACAGCTTTCCATGGTGGTTGGACCAGTTCACATTCCCACCAGCAGTGTAGAAGAGTTCCTTTTTCTCCACATCCTTTCCAGCATTTGTTGTTGCCTGTATTTTTAATGTGTGCCATCCTCACAGGTGTGAGGTGGTATCTCATAGTGGTTTTGATTTGCATTTCCTTGATTATAAGTGATGTTGA
>PVIJ01016142.1:0-11705 GCA_004024925.1 Scalopus aquaticus
TGGTGTAAGACGGGGAGTGAGGGGGGATTGGAAACCCCAGTGACTAGTGGGGAGGGTGGCCAGACTGGGGAAGACTGAGGTGGTGCTGGGAAGGGGGTGGGTATTGTGCAAAGGCTAGCTGTTGCCTCTGTGGCTATGTTATCTCACTTCTTCAAGCAGGAAATGTGCTGCAGAGCTCCGCCGCCCAAGTGTGCGTGGTCTGATCTCTGGTGCCAGGGCATTCTCTGAAAATAAAGCCACACACCCCATGCTGGCCATGTCTGCCAAGCCTCCCTCAACCATCACTGGCTCATCCCCCTTTCCACCAGGAACCCCTATTGTCAGCTGATTGCTGGGAATCTTTTTAACCTTTTCTCACACTTTTGCACACCTATATGCACACATACAAATATGGGCATCCTTCCTTAGCTGAGTGAATGTTCCCGAAAAGAAATTAGAGTATATCGTTTTTGGCTGTGTGTTACATCATATTATGTGGATACAAACGGTGATGCATTGCCAGATGATGAAAACTCCAACCAGTTGCCCTAGTGTTGCTTAATACCCCTGAACAGCTAGAAACTGACCCATCATGTATTTCTGCGTGAACCCAAAGCCTGTCTAGTTATTGGGTGCTTTAATGAACTCATTATTGGGCATGTTTGTGAAAAGCACTGTAGGTACTCCAGGGTACCAGTTCTGAATTGTGTCTTTTTTTTTTTTTTGTCTGATAACTATCTTGTAATTTCATGGAAATGGCAAGAAAATCATCTATCAAAGATAGTAAAGATGTCATCTTAATTGGGCTCTGACTGGCTGTTTGCTTCCCAAAAGCAAATGCTAGGATGCAGGAAGGACTTAGGTGGGCAGGACATGGGCTGGCATGCACAGTGATTTCAACAACAGGAGTGCTAGGCATGCCCCTCTCCTGTTGCACACTGATACACACCTCTAGTGTGGCACTGGCGCCTCCTACACTAGTTTGTGATTTAAGTGGTGTGTTTTGGGTAAAACTTGTTTGGAATTTTAGTAGATATGGAGATCATGAGAATTTGAATAGCAGTGGACAAATGTGGGCTTTATGTGCATGCACATATGTACATGCGTATGTGCACACACACACAGTCTTCCATTTACATAAGCTGTTATGGAGTTTTTCCCGTATCAGTACATAAGGATCTGTCTCTTTAATTTTCAGGGGCGACATATGGAGACACTGTTTTTGTCTCTTTATTCAATTGCATTAATAATTAAAAAAAAAAGAACTAACAAGTATTTAGAAGTTACTACATCTTTGTTGGTTAAAATTACCAGGCTCTATTTTACGTGACAGACATCAGGTGCGTGCACATATGCACATACACAGTCTCACACACTCAGTCCTCAGGAGAGCACCATGTGGAAATGCAGCTTGGGGAGGTGAAGTGACTGTTGAAGTCACCTGCTCCAAGCTGGGATTCGAACTGAGGTGGCTAGACTTAGGACTCAGGAGATCCTGAGTACTTGTGTCTGTGCAACCCCAGCCCCAGGCCAGGAGGTGGTTTGGGGTGAATGTCCTTGAGTAACACAGAGCTTGCTCCCTCATTGATCCCAGCCTGGGTGTGGGTCCATCTTGTGTGATGCAAGATCAAGTATGGGTACATGGCCAGAAATGCCCAATGGGCCTTCAGTCTCTCCTGATGATCAAATAGGCAACCACAGGGCTGGCAAGGGATTTCCTTCCTGTCCTCTTGGGGCTCCTGGTAATGGAGGGGGTGGCCGCTCACTCAGAAGGTCTGGGAAGTGTAGTAACTGCTGCAAAGGGCTTGGTGGTGGCTCTGCCACTGTCTTCTTCCCAGGGAGGCCCTAGTGCACAGCAGGGGACTTTAACTACCTACCAGTGCTCTTCTTGGCCTTGGGACCAAGGAGCACATTGTATGCAGGGGCCACTGACAATTGTGCCTTTAGCCCTGAGGGTGAAGTCAAGCCTCTTAGGAGATACCTAGAGAATGGAAAAGAGGTGTTCAAGCAGAAACCTGTTCTTGAATTTTGAAAGCTGCACTGGTCACAATGGCCAGAATGTGGGGTGAAGGCTGTCCTTACCTTGGAATATTACTCACCCATGAAAAGGGACTGCAACTACACAGGTATAAAGCAGAAGAACCTGGAAAATGCAGGTGATGCCAATGGAAAGAGGCCAGACACAAAAGGCTGTATCTTGTATGATTCCATTGGTGATGCCCAGAAGAGGCAAATCTATCAAGACTGAAAATAGCATGGTAGTGCTGGGGGCTTTGGCGGAGGATGAGAGGACAATGGGGAGTGACTGATGGGGGTCGAGGAGTCTGTGTGGTGGTAAAAATGTTCTTCAACTGACTTTGATGATGTTTGTCCAACTTTGTGAGTAGACTAAGAGGCATGGGATTTTACATTTGAAATGGTTGGATTGTCTGGTATGTGAATTACAGTTTACTAAAACTGTTATACTGAGAGAGAGAGAGAGAGATAAACAGAGAGAGAAACAGAAACAGAGACTGAGACAGAGACAGACAGACAGTTGAAACCACCAGCAGATCCCAGATACCCCTGAGGGTATGAAATTTCCCAAGGCAGTAACCAGAGACCAGCCTCCCTGCCTCCAAGGAAACCCACTTCCCTGGTGGGATCTATGCTCCACAGCCCACATGTGACCAGAGTGAACCCCATCCCCTTTGGGGACCTCCTCTTAGCTTCCTTCTCTTGCCCCATCTTGCTCCCATCCTCCTTTCCCCTTTTTACAAGCCTCCCCTCTCCTCCCCAATAAAACAACTGAACAAGAATTCCTGTCTCATGAGGGCTTGGTTTCCAGCAACCTGACTTATAATGTGCAGAGCATTAGCACTGTGTCTGGCATATGGCATCTGTTCTGTAAGAGTTTTGGGTAATTGTCAGAACCTTTCTTTTTATCCCTATGGATGAGGCTCATGTCTATCAGACCCTTGAGGGCCAGGACGAAGTATGTTCAGCAGAATGTCTGGCTAATGCTTGAAAGTATGACGTCTGTGTTCATGGCTAGGAAGACCCTCAGTATGTCAGTTCTTCCCTACTTGATCTTTAGATTCAATTCAGGCTCCATCATCACCTCGGCTAGTTATTCTGTGGATATTGACAAACTGTTTCTGAAATTTATATGGCAAGGCAAAAGACCCTGAGTAGCCAACACAATATTGAAGAAGAATGAAGTCAGAGGGCTCACCCACTTTCAGACATCCTGTAAAGACTTAATTATCACAACGATGAGATATTGGTGAAAAAAACAGACAACAATTAGATCAGTGGAACAGGACAGGGAGCTCAGAAACGCACCCACACAAATCCATAAACTGATGTTTGACAGCGAAACAAAGGCTCTTCAATGGAAAAAGCTGAGCATTTTCAGAAGTATGACGAAAAGGCCATTACTTGCCAGGGAGAAGGGAGAGGGAAGTGGTCAGGGTGATGTCATGGAGGTGACCCTTTGTGGCTGATGTAGGTGGGTGCCTGCGGCCCTCTGCTCGGGCAGCGCTGGCTTCCCGCGAATGCTGCCTGCGCTGAAGTGAAAGATGGCTGAGACCAGTCAGAGCTGCTTGTGTCCTCAGTGTGGTAGTTGATCCCTTCTCAGTCTCCTGCCCATTTCCCGCACGTGCTCGTGTTTGCATCTCTCCCTCCCTCCATGTCTGCTGTCTTTCTCCCTTTCTTACAAGCGGAGACACCAAAACAAGGCTGTGTTCCTGTCTGTGGGTGTATCTGTTGTCCTCTGCCCCATGTCTGATTCTGTGTGTCCCTTCCCTCCCACAGCAACTATTTATTGGGCTCCACTGTGTACCAGCGCTCGGCCAGGGGCTGGGATACAGTAGTGAGGAAGGTGGGAGTGAGAGAGCTATGTCTGTTTCGTGCTGTGGAGGGTACGTGGGGAGTTCATGCAACAGAGCACCTGAATAGTTTTCTGAGAGTGTGATGGTGATTGAGCTGAGCCTGGGAGGGAGAGCTGGTAGCTACCCAGGTGAAGCAGAGGCAACCATGCGAGCTAAGTCCTATGGTCAGGGTGAGTGACTCACAGAGATTCTGAGATTTGGCCAGTGTTCCTGGGGTGTGGAGAGTAAGGCACATATTTGGGCAGGTCTGGCAAGGTGGGCACTAGGCCTTGGTTCTTAGTACTATGGGCAGGAAGGTGTGAAGCTCAGGGGTGGCATGAACACATCTGCATTTCATAACGATGCCTCCAAAGTCACTGCTGGAGACAGTGGTACTGCAGTAGACCAAGCAGGAGAGACTATAGCAGACCAAGCAGGTGGTAATGGTGACTGGGGTTATAGTGTTGATTGTGGGAGTGCATAGAAGTTGACATATTTGGGAGCAGTTCAGAAAGTAGAATTGATCAGAGTTGGTGATTGCTAACAGATGTTTCATTATCTGAAAATTTTTTTCTTATGTCCATGTGGCCAATTTTTATTATGTTCCTGTAAGGAAAAAAGCTTACAGTAAGTCAATGCTCAGACTCTCAGAGGTATTTCTCTGGGGGAAAGAGTATAGTCAGCTCATCATTGTATATTTAGATAGGAACAAAGAAGATTTGCATCAAGTCCCTAGACACCTTGACCGTCATTCAGCTGGCTGGTAACTAAATTTTGAGAACAGATCTTAATATCCTAATATAGCCTAACAGCCAAAGCCCTGATCAGCGCAGCGAATTTCCTCCTGGGAGCCTGTGAATTCCAGCCCACACAAAGAAAGTGTCTGTGCTTTGTTGTTTGCCTTTGAGGAGTAGAGATAAAGAGAGTAGGTTTTCTGGGTTGGGTGAAGAGTGGGGATATGGCCTCCAACCCTCTGGACTCCCTCCCCCCCAGTTTAGTGACATCACTCCTCCCTCCAACAATAGACTACCCATAACTGATGAGCATTTTAAAAGCCTTTTATTTGGAAGCACAGGAGTGTGGCAAAAATCGTGCAAGTGTTTCTGTGTTGCCGTTCACCATTCACTCAGCTTCCCTCCCCTGCCCCCGCCCCTGTGCTGACTTCTCTCATACCCACAGTCAGCAAACCTGGGAATTGACCCTAGCACAACAGGATTAAATAAACGCCAGACTTTAATTGAGTTTCACCATATTTTACAAGTTCACAGTTTCTGGTGTGCTGGTTCCACGGAACTTGGTCACCTATATAGGTGTATCAGCCACCTTGCACAGGGTGCAGGACAAACACTGTTTATTTCCAGTCTCTGCACATTGCTTCATGACAGTTGTCCCTCGGACTGTTTCTAGTCTAGCTCAACTCCCCCTAATCTGAGCTCCACCCCTCCCTCCGCCTGCCTGTCACCCATGAAGCCTTCCTTGCCATTTAAGCCCTGACTCCACCATGCGTTGTGCTCTCAGACCTGGGTCTTCTGCTTCCTGAACATTGGCGGAGGTCCCCCTCCCTGCCCTTCCAGGAACACCTTTCTACTTGTTTCTCAGATCAGTGCAAGTCCTGAGATGCACGTACCAGGTTGCTTTTGGTTGCTTTTGGCAGAAATCGTTTCACACTACCCTCAGCAAAAAAAGAATTTACTGGGGCGTGGATGTAGCGTGTTCTAGGGCAGAAGTGACTTCAAGGCTGACTGGACCCAGGGATTCAAGCAGTGCTTGCGGGGTCTCTCTCTCTACGTGGCAGACATGGTCCCTGCTACCCACAGGCCCATGGCCCATGTTTTATCAGCCAGGTGGCAACAGCAGGGAAATTTTTATGGTTAGTCCCAGGAAATGCTGACAGGCCCAGCTTGGGTCACGTGGCTGTCACTGCTGGGGTGGACACCTTGATCAGTCCTCATACCCCCAGACCCCTCTTGGGCTTGTTATGGTGGGAGGCGGAGTGTGGGTTGGTCTTATCTGAAGCATGTGGAATGGCCCGTCTCTGGAAAAGGGGCAGTGTTCACAGAAGGAGGAGGCGGGGACTTGTTCAGCTTGTCTCTGTGCCAGGTCATTCTCTGGGAGGGGTCAGGTAACCACCCTGTGGGGAGAGGGGACTCCTTGGGCCTCGTGGCCTTCTTTGGGGTTGGGTCAGGTGTCCTGTGGGCTTGGGGTCTCCCTTAGGTTAAGTGGCCATCCTAGGATGTGCAGCCATGTGAACGCCAGCTCATCAGCTCCTGCTACTTGTCTTTCAGTGGATATCATGGAAATAAAGGAAATCCGCCCAGGGAAGAACTCGAAGGACTTTGAGCGTGCAAAGGCTGTCCGCCAGAAGGAAGACTGCTGCTTCACCATCTTGTATGGCAACCAGTTCGTCCTCAGCACCCTCAGTTTAGCAGGTGTGTGCACGAGCATAGTCTTCTCTCCCTCCCAGTGCCTTGGTTTCCTCTCTAGGGGGTTGGTTCTCTGGTAGCTGGATGCTTACCCCTGCCTACCCACTCACATGTTTGGGGCATCAGGGTTTTGAATCCTAACCCTGACCCTTTCTAGCTGTGTGGCTTTTGCGGAAGCTACTTAACCTCTCTGGGCTGCAGTTTGCTCACCTATGAAATGGGGAGACTGATAATGTATATTGTGGGATGTATTGTAAGGAGTCTAGTATGGCTCATGCTGAGAGCGGAGGGCAGGTAATGCTGGTTATGCAACAGAGCCTGACCGGCACTGTATATTCAACTTAAATGCCTCCAGGTAACTGAAATCTTATATCACACACACGCAGACACAAACATCTCGCTGTGAGCTTTAAGGAAGAGCTGGGGACATGCTCAAGCTCTTTAATCAGGGGCAGAAGCTCATAGCTGCCTTCAAGTCCAGGCCTAGAATTGCTCAACTTAGAAATGTGTGTACAAGTTAAGCCAGGCCCTGCTTCTTACTCAGCAGCATAGGGTTCAAAGCTATCACTCCAAAAAAAAAAAAAACACAAAAAATCATCCACTGCTCACCTAGCTGTAGACGGCACATGCGTGTGTGGCTTCAGGACAGAGAGCGGGTCTGAGGAATGTGAGGTGTGATGGAGACGCCTCTTTGGTGCCCTCCTACAAAGCCAGAAACCGGCACAGGTCTCTCCCGTGGCTTAGAAGCACGTAGCTTTTCTGTTCTCTCTGCAGCTGACTCGAAAGAAGATGCAACCAAGTGGCTCTCTGGCTTGAAGATTTTGCACCAGGAAGCAATGAGTGCGTCCACGCCCACCATTATTGAGAGGTATCCACGTTCCCCTGTTTCTGTGTCCCCTCCCTTGTTCATTTATCCTCTGCCTCTTAGCCCACTTGCGTGAGGGAAGGTAAAATGGGACATTGCATCTTTGAGGTTGTTGAGTGCCCCTTTTCCAGTCTCTGCCCCATAGTGGCTGTGGACTCACTGAGGGGCCTCTGTGCTGGGGTGTTGGGGTGAGGACTGGGAGGTCCCTTCTTCCTGGACTGAGAAGGGAGAGCAGGGGGGAGTGGTGTGTGAATTATCACCTCTGGGTACACCAAGCACAGCTCCCCTGTTTACCCCCTTTTCCTTCCCAATTTTTGGGGATTAACACATATTGTCAGAGGCTATCATCTGTGCAAAGGGTACTGGGGCCTCTTGGCTCTGCAGTCATCTAAGCCACATGTGGGGAGCTGCTTCCCAAGTTAGAAATCGGATAAATCCTTCCTAATTCCTAGTCCTCTTCCTTTTTTAGCTTTATTGGTCCCCACACCACAGAAGTCACTTAGACTTGCTCTGTCACTTAGACTTGCATTGTTTTCTAACTCTTTCTCTCTCCCCATCCCCTCTTCTCCATTCTCCCTTCCCCTCCTCTCCCCGCCTTCACTGTCTCATCTCTCTTCCCAGTTGGCTAAGAAAGCAGATTTATTCCGTGGATCAAACCAGAAGAAACAGGTAAGATTGCTTTGCATTTCCGGGTGACCTTACACACCTATTTTTATTCTCTAAACCTTCCAAGGGGCTCAGTGCCTGTTTTGTGGTGTGGCAAGGTCCACGTGGGGTCAGGTTTGCTTCCCAGAGGGCCAGGCCCATGCTAAGTGCCCCATATTGAAGGTGGCACCATCTCAGCCCCGGGAGCCTCAATCCACGGGAAAACTCAGTCTGTCTGCAGAGGTGACTTCTCTCCACGGTCCCTGGGACCTGGCTAGTCAGGGCTCACATCTGCGCCCCTGGGGTGCTGAGCAGGCAGTAAACGGGAGCAGGACCACAGGGATGTGAAACAAGTTAAATCGCCTCGGTCACAAGAGATTCGTGCGATAACTTGTGACTTAGCGTCCTTGGCGGGGCCCACAGCACACATGGTTCTGTACCCAACATTGTTGGACAAGCGTGGCCGTCATTGGGTCGAAGGCATGTGCTCCCCTGATGGATGAGAAACCATCTCTTCCTCAGTGGACTTGGAGTTCTTCCTGGTCCTTAATCACCACCATAAATGACTGTGAAACTTTGGGTCTCCTTTTTGTAAAGGGCTGTGAGTGGGATACATTCATAGTGGAGGATACCTGCGTGGTGTGTTTTTTGGACTAGTGTTTTGGTAGCTAGAGGCAGACGTGCTTTCTCTTTCTACCTGTGGGGCACTGTCTACCTGTGGACCTGTCTCCCTGCACCCTGAATCACAAGACTTTGACCTTCATCCATCTGATGGCTGAGAGGGAACTGGCAAGTTTTGCTTCAAGGTGCCTCTGTTTGTAGGTGTGGTTGACATTCTCTCCTCCCCTTTCTTCTTTTGTGGCTTTGGACCCAGGTGTTTATAAAGCCATGAAAAGAATGGCCATTTATGGAGCCCTAGGTGTGCTAGGCACCTTGCTAAGCACTTTGTAGTCCTGGTCTCACTTTAGCCTCACATCTCAGACCATTTAAAAAAATTGGGATGTTTTTCCTACCATCCATCCTGCCTTAAGAGCTGTTGGTCTGGTACTAACTAGCCTCCCCAGCTGTCCCCTTGGCTTCGGTGTCTGAAGGTGCCTTTGTGCTTTGCTCGCCCTGCACTGGGGACGCCTCCCTGGCTCTCCAGGCATGCCGGGAGGGATGTTCTGAAATAGTAACCATAAACTACACAGTGGTGACCACTTAGTGCCATGACTAAGTCGGCCAGTGGGTCCCTCTGGGATGCTCCATCATCTGCCTTTTTCCTCCCTCCTCTTTTCTCATCCACCTTCACTGTGTGGCCCCACACCCTGGGCTGCCCTCAGGGAGATGGGGGCAGATGGGATGAGCCCTGTGTGGGAGTGTTTTGCACACACTGGTCTCTTTCAGCCTCAGAGGGGGTGCCTCCCAGGAGCGTTTCCTTTCTGTGCACTTAGAAGTGACTCATGGTTGGGGTTGGCACAGAGAGGGTGTCCGGAGCCCTCCTGGGCCCCCCTCCATGTGCACTGGGCCAGGCTTTTTGATTGGGCTCCGAGTCTGCATCTCCTTCTCTCAGGACCTGGAGGCTTCCATAGTCCTTTCAGGTCACTGGTCCGGAGCCTTTGGCAGAGACATCTCTTTCTGGACTTGACTTTTTGTTCCATACCTGCTGTCTCCCCTCCTGCCCTCCCTCCCGCCCGTGGGCAGAGCCCTCTGCTCTGTCAACACGGGCAGGACCCCGCCTTTCCCCTGGTTCTTGGAGGCCTGGGGGAGTTCTTCTAAAGGAACTTTGATTGATGCCAGGGTAAGGGCACTACCTTCTGTTCTGCGAGCTTCCCTGCCTTTCCTGCCACCCACATTTCCTGCAAGGAAACAAAGGAACCGCAGAGCAAAGCAGAGACCCAGGCGGCAGGAGGCAGCTGGGAGCTGGCCCAGCTCCCAGTGCTTTCCTTGACCTGAGCGTCACTTTGCTTCCTAACCTCTCTGCAGGCACAATGGCAGCCGCTGGCCTGGTGGTGACTGGCTTTGCAGCAGCCTCTTCATGTGGGTGGGGGTATCACGGGCTGCTCCTGGGGTGCACTCAGAGTGGGGACTCTGCACCTCTGATCTTACCATGAAAAACAACTTTTCTGCAGAAACCGAACTCCAGGGTCAGAGGGTCACTGTTCCTACTTGATGCCCGGGTTTCCTTTTATTTTTTTTAAATATAAATTGGGCTCTTGAAAGTACATCCAAGAAATTTTCCCTTCCCTACCCTGTGGCTAAAGACATTGATTTGTCTTATACCTTGCTCTTTGCTCCCTGCGCAGGTGACATTGAATTTGCATGTGCGAAGTCTGCTTCCCCACTTCCCCTTCTTCTCCACCAGCTGGGGCAGGGACGGGAGCGGGGCTGGCCCTGTGGGGCAGGGTGGATCCAGTTCCTTCTGAAGGAATGCAGATAGGTATCATGGACAGTAACTGTGGCCAGATGGGAAAGGCTTTAGCTGGAGGCCTGCCTAGTCTCCCCTGTAGGGGTTCTGACTTTGGGGGGGGGGGGTGCTGAAGAATTTGCATTTCTACAGAATTCTCAACTGCTGTTGATGCTGCAGGCATGGGAGCCCTGCTTGGGGCAGCTGGGTGCCAGAGCTGCAATGTCGGGTGTGGTGTCCACTGATCACATGGGACCAGCCTTGTCATACACAGCACAGCGCAAGGGCTTAGTGGACACTGGCGGCTGGGAGCCATTGGGTCCGTTGGCCCAGATCTAGGAAGCTTCTGTCATCGGCAGTGGTTCTGTTGGGAAGTGGGAGGTTTGACTTTCAGCTCTGACACTTGCTGCTCGGTTAGCTGGTTTCTCTCTGCTTCAGTTTTCCCACCTGTCCAAGAGACACAGTAGTTCCTACTGCTGGGGTTGGTATGAGGATGCGGAGGTGAGTGTGAGACAGGCGTTTGGACAGCACCTGCAGCAGATGCTACCAGGTCTTCACCGTCTTGTCACTGCTGTAGGAAGCAGGGGTGGAGGCTGAGTTCGGCCAGCTGTGGGGCGACTGTCCACTTTCCTGGGGCTGCCAAGCTGTGTGGGGAGGCTCCTGGGACCTGGCCAGGCCGAGAAGGGGAGAGCCATGTTTAGTTTTGTCTTCCTTGGGGGAGTTTATGTCCCCTAGAGGGGGATTGTTCTTTTGCCTTCCCTCCCCAAAGAAAACACCCTGTCCTGACTCACGGTCGAAGGTTGAACTCCCAGGAAGCAGTCTGAGCTGTGGGTGTGTGTGCAAGAGGCTTATTGGGGAGTATTTTGTGGACTGACCTTGGAGTGACAGCTGTGGGAGGAGCAGGGCTGCCACGCCTCAGCTGACCCCTTGTGGAGCTGTGGGGGCCTGGCAGGGGCGTTCCGAGCTGAGGCCAGAGGGCTAGCAGGGACTGGTCATTGGATACAGGCTGTGACCTTGGCTGGGGAACCTCTTTACCTGCCCTGCCTTGGACAGGGATGAAGCTGCCAGCTTCTGCCCTCTGCCAGCTGAGGAATCAGGGTGTCTGCTCTGGTTGGGGCTGGGTGTGAGCATAAAGCCACACAGGAGGTAGATGTTAGGGAGAAAGGGGAGGGGAGTGTCGTGGGGACCCCAAAGAAGCTCTTGGGTTCCCACGTTTATCAGGGGGCTCAGTCCCACTGTAGGTGGGCCTTTGAACCCAGGGGGGCTCCGGTATCTCAGTGCTTGTATTCTCATGGCCCCAGTCCTAGATCTGCTCCATTGACACCCCCTTCCCCCAAGGCAGCTGCTTTGGCTAGCAGCACCCTAATCTCATCGTTTCTGGATGCTGGAAGGTTTCCTTGCCCTCTTCAGCCTGGAGGTTCTGGCTCCCTAGGGAGCTCTGACCTCTCCTTTGGTGGCGGACGAGCCCCTGAGCAGTCACCAGCTTGGCCAGACCCTCTCCCTGTCTTGTCTTGCAGCTCCAGCCCCGAGTCTCCCCCTTTCTCCGCCCTGGCCAG